>APFE030675190.1:62349-93094 GCA_000404065.3 Pinus taeda
CGTGACAAGACCGCATTCACCACTCCATGGGGAACATTTCATTATGCAAAGATGTCGTTTGGTTTGAAAAATGCAGGAGCTACCTTTCAGCGTGCAATGGACGTGGCTTTCGCCAATGAGAAAGATGTAGTTTTGGTTGTTTATCTTGATGACTTAACCGTGTTTTCAAATTCCGATGAGGAACATTTGTATCATTTGAAAATTGTTTTCCAAAGGTGCAGAAAATATGGCATATCGTTGAATCTGAAAAAGATTCTTTTTGCCATGGATGAGGGCAAACTTCTTGGTCACATCATATCTAAAGACGGCATCCGTATTGATCCAACATGTGTTGAAGCCATTCAGCAAATTGAACAGCCCTGGAACAAGAAAGAAATTCAGTCTTTCAATGGTAAACTGAATTTTCTGCGTCGCTTCATTCCAAATCTAGCAGAGCATCTTAGAGAGATAAAAAGCATGCTCAAGAAGGACAGTCAGGTAAAGTGGACTGAAGAGGCGGTTAAATCATTTAATCTAGTGAAGTTAGCTCTTTCTTCAGCTCCTATTTTGATCAGTCCCGACTACACTCAAGAATTTATTTTATTTTCATTTGCTTCTGAGCACACTTTGGCAGCTGTACTAATGCAGAAGTGAGAAGGTGTAGAAAAGCCCATTGCCTTTTTCAGTCGCATTATTAGAGATGGAGCATTGAAATATAACATCATTGAGAAGCAAGCACTTGCGCTTGTAAAGGCCTTGAAAGATTTATGTGTGTACATATTGCATTCCCATATTCTAGCTTATGTTCCTAACGCAACAGTTAAAGATATTTTAGTACAGACAGATCCAGAAGGGAGAAGGTGTAAGTGGATTGCTGCGTTGTTAGAATATGACATTGAAATTAAACCCACCAAGCTGATCAAAGGTCAAGGACTCGCCAAGCTAATGGCTGAAACAAATCTGCAAATCCTAGACATAAATTTGATTGCTGCCATGTCTGATGAAGATGAGGAGAACCCATCCATTCAGGTATCTGAAATGTTTCTTTCTTCTCCTTGGTACGCTAATATTTTATATGTACTTCAGAATTTATCTTCACCTCCTGGAATGCCAAGAAATAGAAGTAGAACATTGAAATTGAAGGCTGCAAAATTTTTCATTCTCGATTCAACATTGTTTTGGAAAGACCCTGGTGGAATGTTATTGAATTGTTTGGTAGAGGAGGAAGCCCAAAGAGTCGTGGAGACTTTCATAGAGGGGACTGTGGAGGTCATTTGTTTTGGAAGACCACGGCAAACAAGATACTAAGGGCAGGCTATTATTGGCCTTCATTATTTTCAGATGTATATAAGGCTGTTAAAAATTGTCACGAATGCCAATTTTTTCAAGGAAAGTAGAAGCTCCAGCCTTTGCCTCTCAAACCAATTGAAGTCAGCGCGCCTTTTCAGCAGTGGGGATTGGATTTCATTGGTGAAATTCATCCGGCATCATCAGGACAGCATCGATGGATATTGACGGCCACAGACTACTTCACAAAATGGATTGAAGCAATTCCTACTCGACAAGCTACAGATGCGGTAATTATTTCTTTTCTCGAGACCAATATTTTGTCACGCTTTGGATGTCCAAGTAAGCTAATCACGGATAATGCAGTAGTGTTTAAGTCAAAAAGGATGATTGAGTTTTTTCATAAGTACAATATTAGCTTGGGACATTTAACCGCATACCACCCTCAAGGAAACGGATTGGCGGAGTCATCTAATAAATCCTTGGTCAATATCATTAAGAAATTGTTGGAAATCAACAAAAAGGGCTGGCACAAGAAGTTGATAAATGCACTATGGGCTGATAGGGTGAGTCAAAAAAAGTCTATTGGTATGTCTCCTTTCGGGTTGGTGTACGAAACAGACACAGTTTTTCCTACTTCACTTGCTGTCCCGGCAGTCAAATTACTTCAAGAAGCGGGTAGTGAAAAGGATCCTATGTAGAGAAGGATTAATCAAATGATCCATTTACAGCAGACACGGGAGGAGGTATTTCAAAACACTTGCAAGTTGCAGGAGCGCATCAAGAAGATTTATGACCGGAAAGCAAAGGAAGACACATTTCAGCTAGATGAGGTAGTTTTGAGATGGGATGCTCGACATGAAGACAAGGAAAAGCATGGTAAATTTGAAAATTTATGGAAGGGTCCTTACACGATTGCAGCATATCGTGGCCAAAACTCTTTCCTTCTCAAGGAGATGAATGGAGATGAATATCCGGGAGGGCCGATTAATGGTCGACTGTTAAAGAGATACTACTTTTGAGTACTCTTCCGCTCATTTCATTATCATTGTACATATCATTTTACTTTGGTTCTATTGCACATGTACACTAACTTTTCATTTTCAGTTTGGGGCCCGAGGTGAAGGCTATAATTCTGAAAATGAAATTTAGTTAGTCTGAGTTTGTCAAGTCAGTTGTCTAAATATTTTAGTTTCGAGTCTAGTTTGGTCAAAGCAGTTTTTGGTTTTTCAGTCAAATTCTCAAGATTTTGTATCGGAATAATGACTCCATCGCCCAATGGATGAAGGCACTGTCTAGCTCTTACAGAGATCTGTGGTTCTTGGCATCTCCAAGGAGCTACCATCCCCATTGGAGCCAATGTTAGAGTCGATCTAGTTATCCCTCCATCAGAGATCAAAGCTCTTTTTACATTTCATGTTTTAGGTGTCCCATCTGTTTGATCAGTTGCATTTCGTTAGGCATGCCAAAACTCTGATGGAGCGGTTGTGTGTCACTCATTCAACTCGTGTTTAACACTACTGGTTCAGATTTATGCATTAAAATAAAGTTTTCCAAGGTCATTTACAATCATGTTTTAAATTTTGAGGTTTTAGGTCTAGGGTTGAGTCATTTTTGTCTTGCAAAGTATTATAAGACCAGCAGGAGAGAGGGATGTCTTTGATCGATCATCATTTCAATAATTTTCATTATTGTACAGTTGAATTAGGACTTCTCTTCAAAACTCCATTTTGAAGATAAGTCGCTTTCTCATTTTTGTAAAAAATTGTCAAAATTGTCAACCCTTCAAATGTTCGAGTGCAGCCTTGGTCTCCTTTGCCAAAGTATGTTACAACTATCCCTGCAAACAAAAATCAACAAAGAGCCTCAGTCCAAACCTCAGAAAAGCAAAAGGAAATAAAAAAAGCATCATTGTATTAAATAGACCAAAAGTGAAAGTGCCCAAACTTTACAAAGTGGGTTTTGAAGTTAATTTATTCAAATGAGATATTTTGTGGGTGTATATAAAGTGAAACAAGTCTTTTACTCCACCACATATCCAAGCAAGAAGCATTTGTCAAGAGTGGAGAGCGAAAACCCGAGTTTCAAACCCTAAAGGCAGAGTGGAGGTGCGCGCTATGCATAGGATTGGTGCGCTACGCATTGGGCGGTGCGCTACGCATTGGGTGTGCATTTCCTGTGTAAATTAACACAGGCACTACGCACAGGGAGGTGCGCTACACACACAACAGGGGCACTACGCATCTATTCCAGCACTGTGTTTTGTGCCTAAAACGCATCCAATCACCCCGGCATCTACAAGTAGGTGTCTCCTTTCACTCAAGCATCAAGTTAAATGGTGTTTTATGTGTGTTTGAAAGAGATGCAAGTGATGTTTGGTTTAAGAATATAAATCAAACCCTAAGCCCTTGTTGAGGTTCTGCATAGGGTATTAAAAACATTGTAAAAATTGTAAACAAGCAGCACTTCATACCACATCATCCTTGTGATTGTTTTTGTGCCCAAATATACCAAACAAAATATCCATTATGGCATAACTCTTATGATGCTTCAGTTGGTTTTTTGAGGATGCACTGAAATTGGGATTTCATCACACCTACAACACACATATTGCAGACCTCCTATTGCAGTTATTGTGTTTTCAAAGCCAAAAGTGAAATCACAGGTTTGGCATATGTGACATACCAGCGAGGCCACAGGGCCTTATTTGCATCTGCACGACGAGTACTATCTCCACCCTGGGTGGAAGGGGTCTCATTGACTTCATCAACACAACGAATATTATCTCCACATCATGTGGAAGGGGTCTCGCCTCCGTCTTCAGCACAGGTACAGATCCAGGATAGGGGCAAGAGACCCATGGTTGATGAGGGTCCTTCAGGAGGCCAGGACACGGATATCACTGATGTTGATGCTACCTCTCCTAGCTTCGAGCTAAAGGAGATCATCCGAGAACAAAGGGCCGAGAATGAGTCACTGCAAAAGAAATTGCAGATGGCTAAGTGGGTGATCAACTATTTGGAGCAGCGCAACAAACAGTTGGAAGATGAGCATGAACTTTATGAGCTGCGGAAGATCCGCGAAGACTGGGAATTGGCCCGAAGGAGACTCGGTGGTTTGACACCTATTGATCGGGAATCAATGCTCATCCGGGTAAACACTCATTTGGAGAAGTTGTTGGCGAAGGAAAATAGGGACAAGGACATGCTTCGTCACATGAAAAATCACTATTGTGCTCGCATGCATGTTTGCAAAGCGAGAATGAAGATCCTCAAGAGGCATTTGAGAAAAGCACAAAAACAAGCAAAAGGCCTGATCCGCTTCGAGTTTTAGCCGAGGCTTCACTAGTTGAGAATGATACATGATGGAGGGTCTTCACTCCAATTTTGGGCACATTTCGAGAAAATTTTGTCATTTAAAAAATTTTGGCTTGAGAAACAGGTTTTTGGGTTCTACGGTAGCGCCCAGCGCGCTACCCTGGAGATTGGGAGGTCCAAATGACAAATTTCTTGTAGTTTTGGATTTTTCATGAAGAAATACACATGTTCAGCCACTGCCAAGGCATTTCATCAAGTTCTGGATGGTCAAAATGTCCAAAAACATCATAAAAACCACCTTGCTGCCACCTTTTCCAACTCCAGGAAGTACCTCTGGGAGAATTCAATTTGGAGGGGGGAAATGAGCTCCAAATTAAAAAATTCCAATTGTTTTGGAAAGTAGACATCCATGGCGTTCCAACGAGCTATCATGAGCTCAATTTGGAGGTCGGGAAGTGCTCCAAAAACAGGCTCAAATGGGCGCTACTCATAGGGATCAGGGGCGCTACGCATATAGTTTTTGGCCCAGATTTTCACCTTCAGCTCAGGAATTCAGCTAGTTTCCACCAGTTTCACTCTTTGATGTAATTTTTCACCCAATATGATGTAATTTGATGTATGTAAGGTAACATGGCACTTATCTACCTTCTTCTAGATGATTCATTCACAAATTAGCAAGAAATCAATGTAATGAATCCGTTTCCTTCTTTTTAGAGGCAGGTTGTTTGGTCATCTAGATTCTTGCTCCATGTTTAGAATTTGTTCAAACTGCTCCTAAAAGGAGGAGATCAACCCCTAGAGGTTAGGGAATGAGGATAGCTTGGTCTATATATGTAAATTTTCATTCAGTAGCAGTGGTTGGACTCTTGGGATAGTTTTGAGACTATATTGTACATATTTTACCAGCATTTTTGGCAAAGGAAAGACCAGGGTTTTACAGCACTACTTGGGATCCATGTGGCTTTATGTCTTGGTGGTGTGTTTCTTTCAGTACTTTTAAGTTGTGTATGTGCATCATTATCTCTATTTAATCTTCTCTTATTAAGCAAATGAAGTGTTAAGGTAGAATCCATGAAATTGCTATGCTCTGCCTTTAAATTTGTTTAATATTCTATGTTTTCTCCAGTTTAAGGAGAATCCTTGAGACCCATTGCTCTCCTTAGCTCCTCACCGGTCTTATCTATCCATATCACCTACTTTAAGGCATCAAAACAATTGCCTATCTTTCCCCAAGTGGACCTCTACAAAAACTGTGCCTCATCCCCGCACCCAAAATTGCCTTTCCCTTGATTTCAACAAAATCATAAAAAATCAATCCTAAACTCTTTGTACTTAATACCTAGCCTAAAATCAGTCATCAATTCAGTCATCTCGAGCTTTTTCGATTATCTTTTGCCGAGTTTTACCCAGAGAGAGCCCTCTCCTGTCCTCGTAGGGCTAGCTATGAGGCTGAGCGTGGTTTGATGTGGCCTTGAGTCTTGCCTTATTTCAGCCTAAGGCAGATTTGAGCACTAACACCAGGGATTGTTGAAAATGGAACAAGAAAATCCTAATTTAATTTTGTTCTTGAATTAAATTGGGAATAAAATTGAAATTCCACATCTCATGACAACTTGTAATAATTAATTAAGTTAATTTGACTTAGTTGGCTCAGTTAATTCGATTTTAGGGTCTAACTCGATTCATGTAGAGTGACTCCTATAATTAGGAGCACTAATTGAGATTATTTTGAGTTTTAATTATTTAATTTAGTCTAACTAAGTTAAATTCAGTTAAACTGGTTCCAACTAATGGAAGAGTTAGTGGGAGGTCTAGTAGTGGGGTTCTACCTACGGTAGTGGGGTGTTGCCTGTGGTAGTGGGGTGTTTCCTGCAGTCGAGTGTGGTTCTTCCTACAATGATCTAATAGTAAACTGAAGATTCACTCATTATTAACTCATGCATGTCATATCATAGAAAGACCTAGTTGAGATTGGTGTTCAGGGACAATGTACTATCAGTTGTAAAATCATGTAAATTAAACCGATGGTGCATGCAATCAGAGGAAGGTCTGTGAGGATTTCACAAATCATAATTGTGGAATTTCCCAATTAAATAGGGGCTAATTCCCAAGGGAAGAATGCAAGGAAATAGGGACTTGGGCAAGCAAGAATTTGGCTAATTATTGGCTTGAGCTTGTCTAGGAAGTAGTGAGATAGATAAAGATAACACAGAGGTTGCTCAGGCTTCAGAAAATCGTTGTAATCTTCTCATATTTTCTGATTAATGCAATATATAGATAGCAGGGGTTTTTAGTTGTAGATTTCCCCATAAAATCATTGTGTTATGTGTGATTGAATTCTTTCTCTTATATGCTTCGTGATTTCATCGATCATTTATTGTTTCCGCTGATGAGTAGAGTAGATTAAAGTTGATTTTTTTAGCATATTACAATTTTCAGTTTGAATCTACAAGGAATTTATACATGGTATTGGAGCTAAAATCACTATAGAAGAGGAGAATATGGGTTTGTATTTTGCAGGAAAAATCGATTTTGCAGTATCATACTTCATAGCCAACAGGATGTCTTTCTACAGATTGAGACTCAAATATGCCCTTGAGGGTAGTTCAAACTATATTTCTTGGAAGGACAAAATGGAGGAAGTGTTGGACGACAATGAGCTTAAGGAATTCATAGACAAAGATATTCCTAAGCCTCCAGTAGTTGATGCTCAGGATCTGGCAAAGTGGAGAAAGTGTGTGGCAAAAGCGAGAAGGATTATCCTAGAAGGAGCTCGAAATCATATTGTCTCGAATCTCCATGGTAAGGAGACTCCATTTGCAATGTGGAATGCCTTGAAAAACCCGTTCCAAAGCAACAATGACCACATGAAGCTAGCACTTAAGAAAAACCTCAGAAAGATCAAGATGGAGAAGGGCAAAACAATATTGAAGTACTTGATCAAGTTCACCCAATGTTGGGATGAGATTGGAAGTGTCAGTGGTACAGTTTATGAAGACGATATGGTGAGTTTAACACTTCTAGGCCTTCCCAAGAGTTGGCACAACTACCAAGACTCAGTTAATGGTAGGGAGAAGCAGGGAAAATTTTAAGAACCACCCTAAATTTATATGTATAATAAATGGGTGAATCCCCATGATACATAGGAAAAATGGGAGGCGATTTTATCACTAATATATCTAATATATATATATATATATATATATATATATATATATATATATATATATATATATATTATATATATATATATATATATATATATATATATATTGGAGAATCTCTCACCAGATTGTATTATCTTGTAAAGTCATGGTGAATCTTTCACTGAATTATAAAATCTTGTAAGATCTTGAAAAATATTTCACTGAATAATAAAACATTGTGAAGTCTAGGCGAAAGTTTTGTTAAAGTTGAAACCATAGATGATAATAATAAAACATATTCATTAAACTGTAATATACTAACATACATGTTTGGAAAAAAGAAACATAATTTTCACTTCCTGCAAACAATGTTGCAAGTTTTAGTGGCCATGTTTGTCATGGTAGGAGAGATTACTGTTTTCTCTACCACTTTTGTCAAGCTACCACTTTTTCCAAGCTATCAAATTTCTTTCTTTGTTTACCCCAGCACTCAACCAAGTAGCAAGCCCCAACTATATAATATAATGAAATAGTAGGTATCCCAAAGGCCTAAAGGGGATCTAATGGAAAGAAGTGACCATTGAATCAATATATAAATATATAAATGTAGATTTGTTATTATTTTAATTGGAAATCTTCAATTAAATAATAAAATTTAATTACGTCTCTCCCAATCTAAATTTCTTATCAGCGTAATTCACTACCTTCATACCATTTTTAACAGCGTTGAAACATGTGGATTAATTTCCTTTTTGTGCACAATCTCTGCCTTTTAGGACAATATGGTGCAGTGACCCAACCCCTACAGATCACTACGAAAAACTAAGAATGGCAGAGAAGATGAAAGGTTGTACAAACCAACATATTTTTCAAACAACTAATCCAAGATTAGTACCTTAAATTTTTCATGAAGATATCATATTGAGCATGTTTGAAAAATGGTGGGAAATCTGGGACTATCTCTCTTTGCGAGGGCGATGCAGAAAGAGTTAAGATTTCATTGTTTTGAATTTTTTTTTGGTAAATCAGAAAAACCAATATTAATGGAGATATCGATATTTTTTACTAAATTTTATGAAGTGACTAAATGTAGCTTTAAACATTCACCTCAAGATTGTTTTTACAATATAATTTCCTAAGTTTATTTAATATCTTCATTATCATAAAAACCAACCTATATCCATCTTAACTCCACATCTACCACTCTTAGAAGGATGAAATCTATTTATCCCTCCCAGCACTTGGTAGACTCGGAATTAAGATGGATCTAAGCTGATAGAATTTCCCCTCTAAATAGTCTATGCTCACATGAATACCATGGTATTACCATGGGTCAATACCATAGGTTATCATAAATTTGGAGCTTAAAAACTACTATTTTTAATTTATAAAAATTAATAATTGATTTTTATTTTACTTTTTTATTGTAACCAAGTTAAAATGGTTAAGTGACATTAAATTACAAGATCCATTTTTACTCTTGATCTACCAAGCCCCGAAAGGGATCAAATAGCTTTCACTCTATGTTAGTTTGCATATCACAATATTTGATCCAGAGTAAGGATGGATCTATGCTAGTTTAATTCCCCCTTTAAATAGGGGGCATTAAATGTGAATACCATGGGTCAATACCATGTGCCATATTTATTTTTATTAATACTGATAGGGTTAATAATGTTTTTTTGCATGGTATTAATAATAATTTGACCCATGGTATTTGGCCCATAGGCTTCACCTAAATATAACACATTTTTTGAGTGTTCATAAATATAAGGTGGCTTATTGAGTAAATATAGAACAATGTTTTATTTATTTACCATACCTCTCGTTTATTTATAATTTTATCAATTTACCATACTTTTTTATAAATATGGTATTTGGCCCATAGGATTCAATTAAACAAAACCTCTTTTTTGAGCCTTCTTAAATAGAAAGAGGGTTATGGACTAAATATAGAAAGAGGTTTTATTTATTTACCATACCTACAGTTTATTTATATTTTTATTTATTTACCATACCTTTGGAGTATAAAAGAGGTTTTATTTATTTACCATACCTCCACTTTATTTATATTTTTATTTATTTACACGCTTGCGTGTTTATAAATATAGGGTGACATATGGAGTAAATATAAAAAAATGTTTTATTTATTTACCATACCTCTTGTTTATTTATATTTTTATTAATTTACCATACTTTTTTATAAATATGGTATTTGGCCCATAGGATTCAATTAAACAAAACCTCTTTTTTGAGCCTTCTTAAATAGAAAGAGGGTTATGGACTAAATATAGAAAGAGGTTTTATCTATTTACCATACCCTCTAGTTTATTTGTATTTTTATTTATTTACCATACCTTTGGAGTAAGTATAAAAAGAGCTTTTATTTATTTACCATACCTCCACTGTATTTATATTTTTGTTTATAACTACCATAAATACATTTTCTTGAAAATGAGGGCGAATGGAAGATTGTAACTCCTAATTTCAAGGGTTAAATTTACTTTTTTTACCCTCTCCATTAAAATAAGGTGGGCTAACCTCCATAGCTAATTTTTTTATAAAATAAATTTGAGGCGATTTGTAACAATGTACTATGAAACAAAATATTTGCCCAGTAAAAATATAAAACCCCTTAATTTAGCCCAAGGGCGAAATTTCACCCCTAAAATTTTCCATGGGGAGAAGCTACCAGAGTGGGAGCGTTTGTGGTCCGACTTGGTATGAGAAGGGATTCGATGGAACACTAGAGATGGATCCTCATCCGAGCATGATGATGAGGAGAAATGTACCTTAGATGGAAAGGTGAAGAAAGGGAATGGGAAGTCATCCCATTCCAAATCATATTCCAGTCAGGACGGAAAGAAGAAGGACATGTCGAAGATTAAAGTTTTTCACGTTCACAAGCTAGGACACTATGACACAAAGTTTCCACATAAGATGAATGATAAGAATCCCTCAGGAGGAGTGGTAGGTGAAGCTCTTTCTTCACAATTCTAGTTGGATTTCACCCTCATCGCTTGCATGGTGACATCAGTGGTGGGTAGTGTGTGGTAACTAGATAGTGGAGTCTCATTCCATATGACCAACAATAATGATTTCTTCAGTGGCTTGGAGGAGAATGACCTCTAGATGCACATTGAAATAAGAGATGATGGGAGGTATAGCACGACTGACATCGGTATTGTTACCTTGCAAAGGGATTTTGGTTCTCTTCTCACATTAAAAGATGCCATGTATGTTCTAGGTTTGAAGAAGAATTTGGTTTCAGTTGCCATGTTGGAGGACCATGGCTACGATGTGATATTTAGCAATGGAAAGGCTTTCATTCATGACATAGCCTCAAGACAGGTGAAGTGGATTGGGTTTTGGGTGAAGAACCTCTACAAATTGGATATATAGGACTGCACTACTTTGAGCACTAAAGTAGAGAAGGTGCAAAGTCGAGACATTGGTGAGTTGTGGCATAGAATATTGGGTCAATTGCACTAAAGAGATTTGAAGATCATGCAACAAATTTATACATGACTTCCCAAGGGTACACTAGAGCAGAGAGACACATGGAAAGGGTGTACATTGGGGAAGTACATCAAAGCTTCATTTCATGATAAAGACAATTTAGAGCAAGTAATCCTTGATAGAGTTCACTCATATGTGTGTGGACCATTCTCGACAACCTCCATGACCAAACACAAGTATTATGCAATATTTTTTGATGATTTTTCTCGTAAATTTTGGATTTTCTTGATGCAGAAGAAATATCATATGTTTGCTAATTTTTGTGAATTTAAAGTTCTTATTGAGAAAGATACTAGCAAGAAAGTTAAATCTCTCAGACGCGACAATGGTGGAGAATATGTGTCAAATGAATTTAAGAACTTCTATACATCAAAAGGCATTCAACCAGAGTTAATAGCACCCCATAACCCACAATAGAATAGGGTGGCTGAAAGGAAGAAGAAAAGTATTGTGGGAGTTGCACGAGAGATGTTACATGATCAAGGCCTACCGTTGCACTTGTGGGCTCAAGCATGAAACACGACTATTTATTTTCAAAACATAAGTCCTCATTGAATTCTCGGGATGAGTACACCAGAAGAATAATTTTTAGGTAAGAAACCAGATGTTCCACACTTCAGGATCTTTGGTTCATCAATATACTATCATGTTACCAAGGATACAAGGAAAAATCTAGAGCCAATGATTGAGTTAGGCATATTTTTGGGGTACACTAATACACCTCACAACTATAAAGTGTACCTTCCATCCAACAAGATGAAATTGGTTCGTAGAGATGTGAAGTTCGATGAAGAGAAGGAAATGAGATGTTCCCATGAGAGGGAGATTCAGTTACATGTATATGAGGAGCTTTTAGCTCCAAATAAGGAACCTCAGGATGATGTGGAGCAACCACATGTAGAGGAGCAGAGAGTGGAAGCACCCACTCATGTAGAGACTTCTAGAGATGGAAGGAAATGCACCAGAGAGGCTGACAGATTGACGCATGATGCTAGAGAGAATATGGGAGCACCCACATCACAACACAGGCAGAGAAGGTCACTAGATCGGTACACTAGATACATGGCTCTGATGAGCGAGAGTGTAGAGTTTGATACATCCTCATTCGAGGAAGCAGTGAAACAACTAGTGTGGGTTGAATCCATGGTTGAGGACTATGAATCCATTATCAGAAACAATGTTTGGGAAGTGGTCCCAAGATCAGCACATAAGTCAATGGTAAGTTCCGGATGGCTTTACAAGGTAAAGCAAGTAGTTGACGAGAGTGTGGAGAAACACAAGACCAAATTTGTGGCCAAAGGATTCTCTCAAGTGGAGGGAATTGGTTACGATGAGACCTTTTCTCATGTATAAAGGTACTCTTCAATTAGATTTATTCTAGCACTTTCAATGAAAATGGGATGGAAGTTATATAAGATGGATGTGAAGACAACATTCCTCAACGTCATGATTTAGGAAGAGGTGTATATTGAGTATCTAGAAGGATTTGAGACCTTCAACAAAAAGTCGCATGTGTGTAGACTCAAATGAGCTTTGTATGGACTAAAACAAGTGCCCCATGCTTGGTACACCATGCTTGACAACTATTTCACTAGGTTGGGATTCACCAAAAGTGAAGCAGATGCGAACCTTTATCATATTGTGGTTGAAGGTAAATTGTTGATTATAGTATTCTATGTCAATGATTTGATTCTAATAAGATATGAGAAGCTAATAAGATCTTGCAAAGAGGACCTTGCAAGATAATTTGAAATGAAGGACCTGGAGCACATGCATTACTTTCTTGGTATGGAAGTTTGGCAAGGAGATGGGGAACTGTCTGTATCTCAAGGAAAGTATGCCAATGAGATACTGAAGAAGTTCCACATGGAGAGTAGAAAATACATGGAGACTCCTCTAGTAGGTAATTGGAGGAAGGAAGATGCTACTTCAAGTGAAGTAGTGGAGGCTACTATTTATAGAAAACTTGTGGGTTCACTTATGTATTTGGTGAACACATCGCTAGACATATCTTTTGCAGTTAACCATCTTAGTCAAGCAATGGTTAATCCAACCAAACTCTATTGGAAGGTAGCTAAACATGTGTTGAGATACCTCCAAGGCACCACTCAGTTTGGTCTTTGGTACAAATGGACAGAGGGAGTGAAGCTTCAAGACTTCATAGATGTAGATTGGGCGGGGAATACATGTTGATTTTTGGTAGCATCAGATGTGATCAAGCCGTGAAAATTGGTGGAGAGGCTAAGGAACATGAGATTTCCAAGACCCATAAATAATTTGGGGAAATTACACTCGGATAGAGAGATATTAAAATAATTAATATTTTTAAAGAGACCCTAAGTCTAAACTTAGGAAAATTAAAATATTAATGTGTATTAATATAATATGGGTGAGAAAATTCTAAATAATGAGGATCAAGCCAGATCTAATATTAGCCATTGATTAGGGACTTAATCTCAGCCATTGAATCGTCAATAGGAAAAGTATAAGAGGAGGCTTGAGGGTCAGTTGGAGACATAACAAGTTGGTAAAGCATTCAATTTTCTGGGGTAGGATTTGCTGAGAAATCGAGTTAGTGATATGTTGCAGTGAGAGGAAGTTTGGCATAGGGCTGAGAATACATATTAGAGAGACAAAGAAAGTGTAGAAGGCCAATGCAGAAGACGTTGAAGGCCAAGAGGCTGACGCAGAGGCAACAAAGGCTAATGCAGGCAATGCAGAGGGCTGCAGAGCTAACGTTGGGATAAAGAGGCAACGATGAGGAATTTTCGTGGGGAATACATAGAGATGGTTAGCTGACACAGATCCATAGAGGGCGACACAGTCTCATAAGGGTGACGCAGTTCCTGAGGGTAGCTTGGAGCATCTTTTGCTGTCCAACTAAGGGAGTAGTCGAAGTCACTGTGAAGCTATTCATCCAGTTGGTGACTAGCCGAAATATTTGTCTCTGAAGAAAGGTACTCCTGCCAAGGAAAATATCTGAAGGGTCAACCATTTATGGCACCCTATTTATATTCAGAAAATTGCATAATAATAAAACCCTCATATCTGTTGCATTGATTTTCCCGCATCAAGTTTTTCCGGGGATGATTGTCCAAAAATAATGATGTCCCTTGTGTTGTTGATCTGTATATGTGTGAAGGTGTTGTGGCCAGCAGCAACCCCCCTTTTTATTTAGTATTAGTAATAACACTAAATAAATGGGGACCCTTCTAAAAAAAAAAAAAACTAGCACTTAGAATTCCCTTTTAATAAAACACACTATGTTAAACTTAGGAAAAACATCCGCAAACACAAAATCTTAAGTATTATGAAAAGTCTCAAATAAAATCGTTCTCTTGATGATGAACATCGCATTGCAAAAGGGTAACATATATAAAGAAACTGTCAGAATTGCGAAAAACGCGCTGATGTGAGATTGCAAGCCACATAGATTCATCACATATAGTAAATCCCATACATCGTAGTGCCACCTAAGATAAAACGTCCCGATATTGCGAAATGTGATAAAGCATCTCACAAATCGCATCTTGCAGTCGCACAATGAAACAAAAGATTGTTCATGAAAAAGGATTAGCGATATTGCAATCTACGATATTACGGAGAAAATAACAAAATCGCTTTATCGCAGATCAAAAGGGCTCACAGTTTGATGAAATATTTCTTGTCATCCGATACTGAGTTATGGGCATTAATGTCAACTTAGTGGTTTATTTATGGTTATTTATGAGAAATGATTTAGAACTGAGCGAAAGGGTTATTTCATACAAGGTGATATATTAGATGTGATTTTGAAATTAAGAGCTTTCCCGTCACCTTATTATTTACCATCATTCATTATCTTTCTTATTGTGTCTTAGTTCTCTACTTGTGAACTTACAGGAGCGGTACGCAGAACAATACACAAAGCAGTGCACAGAACATGATGGGGAAGAAAGGAAAAGCTCCGGTATCTGAAAAATAGAGATGACTTCATTATTCACGAACACCACCTGTACCAGAGAAGTAGGGATATCTACTTTGGAAGACATGTATAGTCTGGTGGAGGAAGAGAACCCGAGAGTCATGGAAGTTACAACTACGACAGATGAACGTGGGTCATCTGAAGCATCACTTACAGAGTTTGCATGCTCATTCCTGCACCGTATCACAGCAAAGCCAAAAATACTTCCCTATACAAATATGATCATATGGGTGATAGACGATGCTGAGATAATAGACAGGCAATTCAAGTCACGGAACCAGGAGGTTATAGGATCATTTACTCCACAGAATTTAAGACGCATGTATCATTTACCAGAGCTGCAGGCTAGCTATAACAAACAATTCGTGGAGAAATTCACCAAGGAGAATGAAGATTTGGTGGAATGCAGCAAAAGCTGGTCAGCGAAGGAAGAGTCGTTAAAAAAGGACAAATATGGTATGTACAACACTGGTTTCCTCTCTTCTCCGTGTTGTTTTTCTATTGCAATGTTATGTAGGCTATTTGGAAAAATTGATATCAATAAGTTTTCATCTGAGTGGCTACCCCTACTGGATGTGGCCATCAACACCACTATAATCGACTGGGCCCAAATATTGTATGATAACTTAGCCTCTGCTATTTGGAATTATCGAACTAAAAGGGGTCCTTCTCAGAGGATTTATCCTCCTTTCTTTCTAGCTGCCTATGTCATGGATGCTATCTGTTTTGTTTCTAAATTTCCTCTCATGGGTTGGAAATGGACGGTACAGAATCCTTTAGCCATTCAGGTCTACCATAAGGAACTGTGGGATTCTAAGTTCACCCCATATTTTTATAAAATCTGCCATGGATTTATGTTACCCATTCACAAGATGTTGCATAATACAGATGCCCCAAGATTTTCTCTTGAAGCTTAAATTGGTATTCTCCCTGTAGGAAGATGGTTCGGAGAATAAATTTTCACTTATATAAGAGTATTCATAAGCATTGCCTCTCCTCATGTACTCCCTTGTACATTCCTGACAAATTGATGGCCCGGGAAATAGCCTACCAAACCTGTGAGGTGGGAGGCATGAGCAGAGAGCTTAAGGACAAGAAAAAACCAATTTGGCCACAATTCCCTGTGGTCTATGGGGCTTTTGTATTGTTTGGTCTAGGTCACGCTTTCAAGGAAGTAGACAACATGTTGAGTCTACGATTACTTAAGTTCCTAGGGAGACAATTTGATCCCTTTGATGTGATAAAGAACTTTACCACTGCAGTTAAAATAAAGGTGTTCACTAAGGAAGATGATCTTTTTGAAGATGTTTTCTAGTGGAAGAGCACACTTAGAGACATCTTACACCGGGCCCAAATCTAGTTTGGCCCAACAAAATTCCAAGAGTTTAAACTCTACATAGAACGAAGATTGACAAATCCCCCCTTGGATAAATTTCGCATAGAACCGACAAGGGAACCCACTCCCTACATTAGCATGAGTGGAAGCTTGGGGCTAGACAAGTCTAAATCTAAGTCTGAAAGAGAATCGCCAGAAAGGTCTAGACGGTCATAGAGCGATCAAAATAAGAGTGAAGGATCAGTCAGGGATACTGCCCAACCCAAGGAGAATCCTGAGCAGCAAGTGTTGTCGCCAACATAGGTGGAAATTCCCGCTCCCCTCATCTAGCCAACAAAGCCATTAAGAACAGATTAGGAGAAAGAATGGGAAAACTTTAATGAATTGATCAACACAGAGGAGAAAAATGTGGAGACACCAAGGAATCCAACACAGACAATCACAGAAATGGTGATTGAAACAGTTGTTAATGCTCTAGAAACTGAGAACATTCCCATAGCTCTGTCATCTGAAATCATGCTAAAGATAGAGGAAATCCCTCCTCTAGATGTGTTTTACAGTCTACAGCACAAAGTTGTGGTCAGGAGATAGAAAAAGAAGTGAAAACTAGACAACATGCTCTCACCTAAAGCAGAGCTGCTAGATGTCCTTTAGCAAGACCCTACCACTAATCCGACAGAGAACCTGACTAGATTATCCCAAATCGTAGGAGCTTATGCTTCTGCCACTATTGAAAAAGCATCTGAAGTTCAAATATTGCTTAAATATAAAGACGATAAAATCCTATTTGTGCAGAAACAGTTACAGCAGGCTAGCATTAGCTGGGAAGCAGAAGAAAAATTGGTAAAGTTACAACCGGACTTCCAGCAAATGCAGCTAGGTTATCAAAGCAGTCTAGCTGAAAAATAATAGCAGTTACAAGCCACGTTAGAAATGCACAAATATGACCCTAAAGTCACAAAATTTGTCACAGAAGCCCTTGCCCTAAATGATCAACTCTTTGAATAGCAGGAAACACTTTGCCAAAGAATATCCCAATGGAACTCTCACTGCGAAATGAGTGACAAAATCACAAGTCAAGTCGTAGATTTGCGACTTGATTATGATTTAATTGATAAGAAAGTTTCTGACTATTTGAATTGGCAGGAATCAGAGGAAGGCAAGAAAGCAGGGTTTCCCAAGATCAATGAATCCCATAAAGAAATGTTGTTTAATAAATTGGATGCACAAATAAAAAAAGCAGAATAGGCAGCAAAGAAGCAACGATAACAGTAAGCAATGTCATTGACTATGTCAACGAAAATCTGCGCAAAGCCAACCTGATTTCAAAAACCAATCCAAGATTTCTCCCAAAAATGCAGCAATTGCAAACAAGTTGGAGACAGAAAGCTAAAGAAAGCGCAGAGTTAATAAAAAAGTTAACTAAATTAAAATGGGACACTTACTGGCAATATTTGGTGAAACCACAGAGTGCTAGTGCTTGTTGGTTTTGTTTTCACAGGACAATTAAAATCGGAGGTCGGCCAACCGACACTCCTGAAGTCAATGCTAGATGCTTGCGACTTAAGAGAACATATGCATAGTTGATATTTAGATACAGTTTCAATTTTATTTCAATTTATTTTTGGTTTAGATGAGGATGGTCATTTAAACCTCCTCATATCTTTTTGTAATAACTATTTTTAGTCTTTAGTTAGTAGTATTTAAATCCCTCTCATGCATTTAGAGAGGGGTCCAGAAATTTATCAAAAATAGTTCTTCAGAACATGCACTTTTGCCCCCCTGAGGAGGTTTTGATAAATGAATGGAATGCGATTTATTTATATCTGTGTTGAATGTCTGCTATTGAAATGCACTTCTGTACTCTTAGTAGATATCAAATTATGAGAAGATAAATCTATATTGCTGAAGCTTATGAGTAGGACTTATTATCAATGGTACTTTTATCTCTTAATGATTTCTACTTATGCGTCAAGTGATATGTTATTTTCAGTTGTTTATATATGAAGGCCAGACTGTTCAGTTATCATTTAACACTTTTGTACGGTGGTAACTATTCTGTTATGCTAAGTGTATAAATAACTCATTATGTGATATGCTTATCATAATTGTTTCGGCTAATTTGTTATACGAAACAATTTACTTTTAATGGATTCTTTTCTCGTAGCAATTGAATAATCTTTATTACCGATTGTTGTTGGAAACTATTTTAGATCGCATAAGTGAAGAGTTAATCCCGGGATAGTTTTTAGAATTAGATTTTTATGTTCATTAGAATAAAATTGCATGTGTTAGATTAGATTTAGATTAGAAGCATTCTCTTTAGAAACTTTAACCCTTAGCATCATCACAAACAAATTGGGAAACTGGTCCCATTATCCCCAATCGGAGCCACTATCCCAAACGGAAAAGGAGCTGCTTTCAAGGTCCAAATTGGGTGGTTATCCCCCTTGTTGTAGACCTGATTTTTGGGGCATCAACATATTTGGCACTAGAAGGAGGGTCCGAACTGTGAATGGCTAGTAAATCTAAATCCAAAACCCATTCTGAGAATAAATCGCCCTCAACATCTCCCCCGACTTCTCCATCGCATTCTAAGTCTTTAAATATTAAGCGAGAAGTTGAGAAAACAACAACCACTGCCGCAAACCTGAATATTTCAAATAAATCTACTATAAAACCCCATGAATTTCAGTCTTTAATCCATAAACTTCAAGGATTTTCCATATCACCGTAGAAATTCGAACTATCTCAAGATAGTGTGACTTCACAATATAATCCTTCTCATCCTCTTACCAGATTACAGAGTGAAAAGCTTGGTATTGAACCAACCGAATTACCTCTGCCTAAAAGGAAAATAGCAAGGAAGACACATCAAGGGTCTGATCGTGAGACTCTTTCATCATCGTCATCTATTCCATCTTCTCCATTGCAAAGTCAACCATCCACTCCTCCACTTCATATCGTTGTTCAACGGAGCACTGGAACTTCGACATCTTTGTCCCCACCACAAGGAACTTCATCTGCGCTTTCCTCTATTAGTAGTTCAACGAGAGCTCAAAACCCATAGAACAATCCAGGGGTAGTCTCAATGCCTGCTACCTTGAGTCAATTACCAACCCATCCTGAGAAATGGCTACCCAAGTTTAATGCTGAAACAGGTATGCTAGCAGAAGAACACATAAATAACTTTGTGTTATCAATAAATTTAAATGGAGTTACAAATGAAGATGTTGTTGTTAGAATTTTTCCATATACTTTACAAGGAGCAGTTGGGTCCTGGTATTTTTCATTACCATCAGGATCCATTACTAGTTGGGACATTTTCCAAGAGAAATTCTTGACAAAGTTCAGCTATGATAGGTCTACGACAACATAGATCAATGATTTATAAAATCTTAAGCCTAAATTGAGAGAACCTATCAAAGATTTCAACTCGCGTTTCAACAAACTCTTAAATAAAATCCCTACTGCTTCCAAGCCTAGCGAAGAAGTTCGAAGTGAATGGTACATATCTTCTTTACCATCAAATATAGCAATCTTTGTTGATAGGAATTCCAAGCCAACATTGGCCGAAAACATGAAGGAAGCGATAGCGGTAGAAAAGTGTATCTTAGCTTTAGAAAAGAAAAAGATTATTGATGAAAGAAAATCTAAGAAATTTGCTTTCAGAGATGATCCTAAGAAAAAGAAACTAAAGGACCCATTTGATTTGGAAGGATTACAGAAAGTTTTAAAAACCATGTCTAACGAAATGGTTGATATTAAAAGACAAGCAGCAGAGACTTCTTCTAAGAAACCCTACAAGCCTTATAGGAAAAACCCTTCAACTAATCCAAAGCCCCCCAATGCTATAACAACTGCAGAATTTGAAGGAGAATAAGAAGAAGTGTCCAAAGAAGAACCTATTGATGAAGATGAGGTTGTAGATCTACAAGGAATGTGGGACTTCATTCTTCTAGACAAGGAGGATCAAGAGGCATCACTAGTTAGTACCAGAAGTAGAAATCAACTCAATCCTCCACAACCCAGTTCTAAACAGAAGAACGTAAGCTTAGTTTCCAAGGATAAAGTCGCAGGTAAGAAATCATCACCAAAAGCGACTCAAACAAACCCAGTCCAATCCGAGTCATCAACTCCATCTAAAACATTGATTTTTTTCTGACGAGATGGAGTATAATATTGTTGAAGACATGAAGAAGACTAGGGCCAACATTACTTTTCATGATCTAAGTAAATTAAAGCATCAACAGAAACTACTTTTGAAAGAGCTGCATGCAATACCCATTGCACCTCTTCCTGTCGCTATAATCTCGCAAGATTCTCATGAAATGGGAAGACCTCCAACTAGTATAGCAAATAAACTTGACCCAAAATATATTGCTTTAATTGGAGGTAGGTCAAAATCCAATACTCCTCCATTCCTCCTTACTTTCGAAATTTTCAATAAAAAATTGTATAGTTGTTTGGTAGATTCAGGTGCTTCATCTAATATATTGCCTAAAATAGTTTGTGCAAAGTTAAACGTCCAACCTCAAGAATCTACAGTACGCATAGTTCAGCTATACCGGTCATAAGTTGAAGTAATTGGTGAACTAAATCAAGTGACCATAAGGCTCTCATCAAATCCAAAGGTATGTCAAGTCATTGATATTTTAGTTGTAGATATTCCTGAATTTTATGGTTTAATTCTTAGTAGGGATTGGTATGAAAAGCTTCATGGATAATTTGCGACCGAATGGTCACACATGTGGCTCCCTTACAACGTCAAACCAAATCAGATAAAGGTTGAGTGAGAAAGACATCAAAAATACATAGTGACGGAACTGGAAGGAGAAAATGAACCTATAGCATACAACACCAATGACTCTTTCTTAGGAAATTTTAATGCTCATACTTCACCTTATTTAGAACATTCTATTTTGTCTCCAGTAGAAAATTTTTCTCGAACAGATAGTTCTAAATGTGTTAATTTTGTAGATAGTCCTGTAAATAACTCTTTGTTTTGGAAATTATCTTTTGATGGTTCTAAGTCTAATGATGGAGTAGGAGCAGGATGTGTATTAATTAGACTAGAAGGGAATAAAACCATACTAACTTGTAGACTTGAGTTTGATTGCACAAACAACATTGCAGAATATGAAGTTTTAGTGCAAGGGTTGTACAAGGTGATCAGACTCGATATCAAGTATCTACAAGTCTTTGGAGATTCTGAGATTGTTATTAAACATGTACGAAATACTATACATTATCTATCAGGTCATTTAAAGTATTATCAATCTTTAGTACAAGATCTGACTGAACATTTTATAGCATTCAATATTTCATCCATTCCTCGACTCTAAAATGCTAGTGCTGACCTCCTGGCTAATGTAGCTTCCAAGCTCATTCCCTCAGAAGACTATATCCCAAACAGATTTTCAATCAAATTGATGTTTAGGCCCTCCATCCCTGATAATGTTACCAACTGGAGAATTTTTAATGATGACCCTAACATTGTAAGTTTCCTAACTTCAAAAGGATCTTACAGTAATCAGATAATTGACGAGGACCAACATGACAAGTAGTTACAACAAGAGAGCACCAATAATATACCAAAATCTATAGTCAAGTTAGAAGACCTATACGATTTAAAAGACAAATTCAAAAGGTCTACCAATTCAAAACTTCAGAGTTCAACTCTAAACTATGAATTAGTAAATCTAGGAACAGATACTAAGCCGCAGAATGTCAACTTAGGTCTTAATCTAGGTCCAGAAGAAAAAATAGCCTTTGTTTGACTCTTGAAGTAGTATAAAAATTATTTGCCTGGAATTACGATGACCTTAAGACTTACGACACTTCAATCATTTAGCATACTATCCCAATGATAGCTGATGAAAAACTAGTCCAGCAAAAGCTGAGGAAGATCCATCCTAATCTAGAAAGTCAAATTAAGTTTGAGCTCAATAAATTGTTGAAAGGAAAAATTATTTTTCTCGTTCGGAATTCTAGATGGGTTTCCAATCTGGTTCCAGTTAGAAAGAAAATTGGAGGCATTTGAATTTGTATTGACTTTCGAAATCTGAACAAAGCCTGCTAAAAGGATAATTTTCCCTTGCCTCATATGGAACAAATATTACAAGTAGTTGTGGGATCAGAATTGATGTCCTTTTTAGATGGTTTCTATGGCTACAACCAAGTCTTAGTCCATTCGGATGATCAACTAAAAACCACATTCATAACCAAATGGGGTACATATGCATATCAAAAGATGCCTTTTAGGCTGATTAACACTGGCGCCACATTTCAAAGGGCCATGGATATTGCATTTGAGGGATTAGTAAACAAATCAATGGTGATTTACTTGGATGACATAATCGTATATTCTAAAAAGGGTAGTAATCACCTCAGAGATTTAAAGCAGATCTTTCAACATTGTCAAAGGTAAGGGATTTCACTTAATCCAAAAAAGTTTTTTTTTTTTGCATTAAGTGAAGGAAAACTTCTTGGATTTATAGTGTCTAAATCTAGAATCCATCTTGATCTAGATAGGATTAAGGAAATTTCTAAAATATCCTTACCTCATAATAAGAAAGCAATGCAATCCTTCCTTGGTTAAATTAATTTTGTGAAAAGATTTGTCCCAGACTTCTCAAGAATTGTGTCACCATTACAAGCAATGATCAAGAAAAATTCACTCTTTAAATGGGATCAGGCAGAATATGAAGCATTCAATCTGATTAAGCAAGCGATTGTTAATGCGCCATCCCTAGCGACTCCAAATTTTTCCGATCCTTTCATTTTGTATACATTTGCCTCTGAGAAGTCATATGCTGCAATACTCTTGCAAGCCAATCAAGACAAAGTGGAAGCCCCGATTGCTTTCTTTAGTTAAAATTTGCAAGGAGTTGGATTAAATTATTCTGACATTGAGAAACAAGCTTATGCAGTTTTCAAAGCAATCAAACACTTTAGACCCTTTCTTCTTAAGACCCATACAAAGATAATAGTGTTGTTTCTAGCAGTAAGAAATCTCTTGGTACAGAAAGATGTGGGTGAAAAGAGAGAAAATTGGGTCACTGCCCTACAAGAATACAACGCTGAGATCAGGCTAACAAATATTATAAAAGGTCAAGGCTTTTGTAGAATGTTGGCTGGAGCATCACTTATATCAGAAATACCATCTCCCAATCAAGAGGTACAAATGTATGAGGTAAGCCTAAACGATATTGAATCGAGATATGCTGATATCATGTTTTATTTAAAAAATGGATATGCTCCTTCAAATCTAAATCATACAAAGAAAAAAGCCCTAAGATTGAAAACTAAGCAATATCAACTTGTAAACAATTTACTTTTTAGGATGAATTATGATTCTGTTCTTCTTCGATGTCTTCAGAAATCTGAAGCTAAAAAAGTGTTGCAGGAACTCCATGATGGACCAACAAGTGGAAATTATGCAGGAGATGCAACAACACACAAAATTTTATGCGCAGGATACTATTGGCCTACTTTATTTAAAGATGCACATAGCTATGTAAGGAAATGTCAAGTTTGTCAAACTGCTGCTGGAAGACAGAAGAAACCATCATTTCCATTGCAACCAGTTAATATCGACCAACCATTTGAGCAATGGGGATTGGATATAATAGGTGAGATCGTTCCTCACTCTTCTAAACAACATAGATATATTCTTACAGCTATAGATTATTTTACTAAATGGGTAGAAGCAGTTCCTCTCAAGACAACTAATGCTTAACATATCATCGATTTCATAGATCAATTCATAATTAATAGGTTTGGCTTACCTTCTACTTTAATGTTTGATAATGCATCATATTTTTTTGGCAATGCTATGACTGAATTTGCACTTAAAAGATGTTTTAAACTTAATTATTGTGCCAATTATTACCCACAAGGGAACAGGTTGGCTGAATCAACAAATAAAAACCTAATAAGAATGATTAAGTGAACTATTGATTAGAATCATAAAAATTGGCACAAACCTTTGATGTATGCTCTGTGGGCAGATCGAATAACTCAAAAGGCTTCCATTGGCACTTCTCCCTTCAATTTAGTTTATGGGAAAGAAATAGTTCTCACAACTCATCTAGCAATTCCTTCTTTAGCCTTAGTTCAATTTATTGAAGAAACACCTTCTTCATCTTTACAACTAAGAAAATTGCAGATCCTTTAGCTAGAAGAGTAGCGAGAACAAGCTAAAATTACCCATGCACATCATCAAGCATTAGTAAAGGCTTCTTTCGATTCAAATATGGTATGTAGGAAGGATTTTCAAATTGGAGATTTAGTATTGAAATGGTATAAGGCTCACAAAGAAAAAGACAAACATTCTAAATTCCAACAGATGTGGCTTGGACCATTCCAAATTGTTTAAATCATACATCCATCGACTTTTGTGTTGCAAGATCTAGCAAGGAAAAGAGAGTCTTTACTTGTTAATGGGCAGATCCTTAAAAAATACTTTCCATAGAAGATGACCTCTTCTATTTTCGTAAATTACTATTTATAGCTTTATTTTGATAATAAAACAAGTTGTAAATGGCTACTTTTGGATTTCAAGAAAAAGATTAGTGTCTCTTGTAAATTTTATTTTTCGCTTGTATAAATGGAACTGATTTGGAAAATTAATCATTATTATTAAAAAATATAGTCAAGTGCTACAAGCATGAAAATTTTACTAGTTCCAACCTTACAAATTTTGATTAAAAACAACCTTTAGCAGGAATTTGTTTTATATCGGTCATGAAAGGCATCAATAATAAAAGGAAGGTTCTCTGTAGAAAATTTACCTTCAAAAATTCTATAATTTTCGTCCAGAGCTATTCTTAACGAACCAATGACTTCCTCCCCACTTAGGGAATTACAAGTTTCAAAGGGTAATCCACCTATGCACTATGAACTTAAAGAGTAAGAGGTCTGATCAAGAGCCAACTTATCATGATCATAAGGATTATAACTTGCCAAATTACAGACCAAAATAGGGCAATGACTCAAGATTGTTGCAATCAAAAGACAAGGGGTCTCATCACGAGCTAGCTTGTTTAGTGAATTTATAAATCAAGTGAATGGCACTGTCAAAATTTGGCCACCAAACCAAGATATTGTTCTTTAAGAATTAAAAGAAAATGAAAGCAATAAGTGTGAATGAAGATTTATCTTTGGAAATTGTATACTTCTTGAAGTAGGATACTGGATCATTGCTGGGTAATAGGTAACCCATTCGAGGCTATAAACGTCTGCTGGCAGTAGAGGCTCTACCTACGACAAATGAGCATACTTAAAACTGATCTACAGAGATGTCTTTGTTTTTATCCTTATAAAACAAGTAGTGACTGATGTAAATGCAATGACTAGCTTTGGGCAGAAAATAATCAGAATTAGCATGGAAGGAACAAACTATTGTTAATGGCAAAGAGCACTATGCACTTTATATTTCTGTAATAAAGTTTGATTTTCCAGAAAACTTTTCTGTTTTGGAAGTTTTAGAAAATTCAAAAGATAATAAGAGATAACTGGTTCTTTCTAGTGAATTGCCAATTGTTGTGGCCAGCAACAACCCCCCTTTTTATTTAGTAATAGTAATAACACTAAATAAATGGGGACCCTTCTAAAAAAAATAAAAAACTAGCACTTAGAATTCCCTTTTAATAAACACACTATCATAAACTTAAGAAAAACATCCGCAAACACAAAATCTTAAGTATTATGAAAAGTCTCAAATAAAATTGTTCTCTTAATGATGAACAACGCATCGCAAAAGGGTAACGGATGACATCATATATAAAGAAACTGTCGAAATTGCGAAAACGCGATGATGCGAGATCGCAAGCCACATAGATTCATCAGATATCACAGATTCCATACATCACAGCGCCACCTAAGATAAAATGTCTCGATATTGCGAAACACGATAAAGTATCTCACAAATCGCATCTCGCAGTTGCACAATGAAACAAAAGATTGTTAAAGAAAAAGGATTAGTGATATTGTGATCTGCGATATTGCGGAGCAAATCGCAAAATCACTTTATCGCATATCAAAAGGGCTCACAGTTCAATGAAATATTTCTCGTCATCTGATACTGAGTTATGTGCATTAATGTCAACGTAGTGGTTTATTGATGGTTATTTATGAGAAATGATTTAGATCTAAGCGAAAGGGTTATTTCATGCAAGATGATATATTGGATGTGATTTTGAAATTAAGAGCTTTCCCATCACCTTATTATTTACCATCATTCGTTATCTTTCTTATTGTGTCTTAGTTATCTACTTGTGAACTTACAGGAGTAGTACGCAGAACAATACACAAAGCAGTGCGCAGAACGTGATGGGGAAGAAAGGAAAAGCTCCAATATCTGAAAAAACAGAGATGACTCCATTATTCACGGACACCACCTGTACCAAAGAAGTAGTGATATCTACTTGGGAAGGCGTGTATAGTTCGATGGAGGAAGAAAACCCGAGAGTCATGGAAGTTACAACTACGGCAAATGAAAGTAGGTCATCCGAAGCATCACTTATAGAGCTTGCATGCTCATCCCTACACCGTATTGCAGCAAGGCCAAAAATACTTCCCTATACAGAAATGGTCAAATGGGTGATAGACGACGCTGAGATAACAGACAAGAAATTCAAGTCGTGGAACCAGGAGGTTATATGATCATTTACTCCACATAATTTAAGATGCATGTATCATTTACCAGAGCCGCAAGCTAGCTATAACAAATAGTTCATGGAGAAATTCGCCAAGGAGAACGAAGATTTGGCGGAATGCACCAAAAGTTGTTCAGTGAAGGAAGAGTCGTTAAAAAATGACAAATATGGTATGTACAACACTGGTTCCCTCTCTTCTCCATATTGTTTTCGCTGCTGCAATGTTATGTAGGCTATTCAGAAAAACCGATATCAATAAGTTTTCATCCGAGTGGGTACCCCTACTAGATGTGGCCACCAACGCCACTATAATGGACTGGGCCCAAATATTGTCTGATAACTTAGCCTCTTCTATTTGGAATTATCGGACTAAAAGGAGTCCTTCTCAAAGGATTTATCCTCCTTTCTTTCTAGCTGCCTATGTTATGGATGCTATCTGTTTTGTTTCTAAATTTCCTCTCATGGGTTGGAAATGGACAGTACATAATCCCTTACCCATTCAAGTCTACCATAAGGAACTATGGGATTCTAAGTTCACCCCATATTTTTATAAAATCTACCATGGAGTTATGCTACCCATTCACAAGATGTTGTATAATATAGATGCCCCAAGATTTTCTCCTGAAGCCAAAATTGATATTCTCCCTGTGGGAAGATGGTTTGGAGAAGAATTTTTCACTTATATCAGAGTATTTGGAAGCATTGCCTCTCCTCATATACTTCCCTTGTACGTTCCTGGCAAATTGATGGCACGCGAAATAGCCTACTAAACCTTTGGGGTTGGAGGAATGAACAGAGAACTTAAGGACAAGAAAAAGGCAATCTGGCTGCAATTCCTTGTGTTCTGTGGGGCTTTTGCATTGTTTGATCTAGGTCATGCTTTCAAGGAAGTAGACAACATGTTGAGTCTACGATTGCTTAAGTTCCTAGGGAGACAATTTGATCCCTTTGATGTGATAAAGAATTTTACCACAACAGTTAAAATAAAGGTGTTCACTAAGGAATATGATATATTCAATGATGTTTTCCAGCAGAGGAGCACACTTAGAGACATATTACACCGGGCCCAAATCCAGTTTGGCCCAGCAGAATACCAAGAGTTTAAACTCTATAGAGAATGAAGATTGACAAATCTCCCCTTGGATAAATTGCGCGTAGAACCGATGATGGAACCCACTCCAAGCATTAGCATGAGTGTAAGCTCAGTGCCAGACAAGTTTAAATCTAAGTCTGAAAGAGAATCGCCAGAAAGGTCTAGACGGTCACAGAGTGATCACAATATGAGTGAAGGATCAGGTAAGGATACTGCCCAATCTAAGGAGAATCCTGAGTAGCAAGTGTTGTCGCCAAAACAGGTGGAAATTACCACTTCCCTCATCCAGCCAACAAATCCATTAAAAACAGAGCTAGAGAAAGAATGGGAAAACTTTAATGAATTGATCAACACGAAGGAGAAAAACGCGGAGACACCAAGGAATCCAGCACAGACAATCACAGAAATGGTGATTGAAACAATTGTTAATGCTCCAGAAGCTGAGCACATTCCCATAGCTCTGTCATCTGAAATCATGCTAAAGATAGAGGAAATCCTTCCTCTAGATGTGTTTTACAGTCCACAGCACAAAGTTGTGGTTAGGAGACAGAAAAAGAAGCGAAAACTAGACAACATTCTCTCACCTAAAGCAGAGCTGTTGGATGTCCTTTGGCAAGTTCCTACCACTGATCTGACAGAGAACCTGACTAGATTATCCCAAATCGTAGGAGCTTATGCTTCTGCCACTATTGAAAAAGCATCTGAAGTTCAAATATTGCTTAAATATAAAGAGGATAAAATCCTATTTTTGCAGCAACAGTTACAGCGGGCCAGCATTAGCCGAGAAGTGGAAGAAAAATTGGTAAAGTTACAACAAGAATTCTAGCAAATGCAGCTGGGTTATCAAAGCAGTCTGGCTGAAAAAGAACAGCAGTTACGACCACGTTAGAAATGCACAAATATGACTCTAAAGTCGCATAATTTGTCACAGAAGCCCTTGCCCTAAATGATCAACTCTTGCAACAACAGGAAACACTTTGCCAAAGAATATCGCAATGGAACTCTCACCGCGAAATGAGCGATAAAATCATAATTCAAGTCATAGATTTGCAACTTGATTATGATTTAATTGATAAGAAAGTTTTTTACTATTTGAATTGGCAGGAATCAAAGGAAGGCAAGAAAGCAGTGTTTCCCAAGATTAATGAATCCCACAAAGAAATGTTGTTTAATAAATGGGATGCACAGATCAAAAAAACAGAATAGGTAGTGGAAGAAGCAGTGGAAGCAACAAGCAATTTCATTGACTATGTCACTGAAAATATGCACAAAGCCAACCTAATATTGGAAACTGCTCCAGGATTTCTCCCAAAAACACAGCAACTGAAAACAAGTTGGAGACAGAAAGTTGAAGAAAGGGCAGAGTCAATAAAAAAGTTAACTAAGATAAAATGGGACACTTATGGCAATATTTAGTGAAACCACACAGTCAGTGTATGGCTCTAAAGTGCCTTACAAATTCTGCCGAGAAGATAGCACCAACGCTTGCTGATTCTGTTTTCGCGGGACAATTAAAACCGTAGGTTGGCCAACCGACGCTCCTAAAGCCGATGCTGGATGCTTGCGACTTAAGAGAACAGATGCATAGTTGATCTTTAGATACAGTTTCAATTTTATTTCAATTTATTTTTTATTTAGATGGGATGGTCATTTAAACCTCCTCTTATCTTTTTGTAATAATTATTGTTAGTCTTTAGTTAGTAGTATTTAAACCCCTCTCATGCATTTAGAGAGAGGTCCAAAAATTTATCAAAAATAGTTCTTTAGAACATGCACTTTTTCCCCCTTGAGGAGGTTTTGATAAATGAATGGAATGAGATTTATATCTGTGTTTAATGTCTACTATTGAAATGCACTTCTGTACTCTTAGTAGATATTGAACTATGAGAAGGTGAATCTATATTGCTAAAGCTCATGAGTAGGACTTATTATCAATGGTACTTTTATCTCTTAATGATTTCTACTTATGTGTCAAGTGATATGTTATTTTCAGTTGTTTATATATGAAGGCCTGAATGTTCAGTTATCATTTGGCACTTGTGTACAGTGGTAACTATTCTTTTATGCTGAGTGTATGAATAACTTATTATGCAATATGTTTATCATAATTGTGTCAGCTAATTTGTTATACGAAAGAATTTACTTTTAATGGATTCTTTTCTCATAGCAATTGAATAATCTTTATTACCAATTGTTGTTGGAAACTATTTTATATTGCATAAGAGAAGAGTTAATCCCAAGATAGTTTTTAGAATTAGATGTTTTTGTTCATTAGAATAAAGTTGCATGTGTTAGATTAGATTTATATTAAAAGCATTCTCTTTAGAAACTTTTAGGAAGGAAAACATCATCCCTTAGCATCATCAGAAACAAATTTGGAAACTGGTCCCATTATCCCCTATCAGAGCCACTATCCCAAATGCAAAAGGAGTTGCTTTCAAGG
>APFE030675195.1:0-12045 GCA_000404065.3 Pinus taeda
CCAATAATGTTTATTTGTAATGTTAAATTGGTGTGAGTTGTGTTGTTTATTAGAAGGCTGTGCGTGGTATTGTAGAACGTTACACAAACTTTGAAATGCTGTGTGCTCACCGCTTGTATGCGCAGCGGAAGATTGAGTGGGCCATAACCCATAGGTCCAGGATCTTGGTTTTTTAAAGAAATTGGGATTTTGGGCAAGCCCCAAAATCTCATTTTCATCAATGTCTATGTAGGAAAAACCCGAAATATGACCCCAAACTATGGTCACTTTGAGCATTTGTATCCCGAAGTATGGCGTAAAATTTATTTTTATTATTTACTGGCAAGCACAAGAAAGCAATACCATTTCCTAGCTGCCTGAAACTTATTTTATTTTTTATGGTAACAGAAGAAAACAAATACATTTGGGCATGCGCTTAGTATTTTGTATGAATACAAATGAACATTTGAATGCCTTGCTTTTGTGATTTATGATTGTTGGGATATTTTTGAGTATTGATTATTTTTAAAAATATTTTGTGGATGGTTTCGAACAAACTAATGTGGTTCATATTAATTTGTATACCCTAAACAATTTTCTCAACTTATTATGCTAAGTTAGGTTCACAGGTGTTTGAATATTTTTATTTTTGAGAATGATGACCAGAAAGCATCATGGGTGATTGTAAATTCCTAAATATTCTGAAAATTAAATCTATATTTACCCTTGTTTGACCATCAAAGTTAAATGGTTAACTTTGTTTATATTTAATTTATTTTAATATGTTTTAAAATTAGTTTATATTTTATTTTAATATGTTTTAAAATTTATATTCTAAAATATTTTGATGATTTAATAATGATGCAATCTACAGATTCATAGTATCTATAAAGTATTATAATTATAAAACTAAATTAATATAAGAAAAATCACAAACTAAATATATGCAAGAAAAGTAATTGTAACTTTTAGCTCTCTTCAATGTGATTGTTGACCTTAATGCGTTTTAAATTACACAAATCAATCAATCAGTTAATGTAATTTTCCACTCAATCAATGTAACAACCTTCACTAGTGTCACTCTTTTAACAAGGTTGAAGAATATTACAATCACATTTCCAACCTATCAATCTCAATGTGGTATAGAGGTTCCTCAACTTGATGCAAGACCCATCCACTAATAATTGTCATTATGAGAACTATAATGAAAATTCTTATAGAAGGAATGCAGAAAAATTGATGTATCAACACGGCTTAGTAGGCACGAAAATATTTGTAAAATCTATGATTTTTGCACACCGGGGGCCAATTTATATAAACAATATAACATCATTCTCATTAAACACAACGAATATACGATAATACAATAAGTAACAATAAATGAAAGGAACCATCCTAGAGAGAACAAATCAATAAGAAGATTTAAAAGAAAGTTACAGGCCCATATAAAAATGAAAAAAATAAATAAAATAAATTTGAATGAGAAAAATAAATAAATTAAATTAATAAAAAAAAATATAAAAAACAAAAAAGTCAACCACAGTGTTTTGGCCCCTAGTTAGAGGGCTAATCTCTGCCCCTTAGCTAAGTTGATGAATTACCTAGAAAACGTGCAGGGTCGGAGAGGAGATCAGTCATTATCTATTTTTTTTAATTTTATAAAGGTATTTTTTTAATACTTTTTTTAATGTGTTTTGTTTAATTTAATTTTAGTTTATAAATTTTTATTTTTTTATTTTTTTATTTTATTTTTAATGTTTTTTATTTTATTTTTCAATTTATTTTTAAATTTATATTGGTAAAGACAATTTTTTTTTAATTTAATTTTTTAAATTGTTTTTATTGTTTGTTTTTTTGTTTTTTATTATCTAATTTGTTTTTTATTTATTTGTTTGTTTTTTTATATATTTATTTATAAATTATTATTTTATGAGTTTTTTTTTATGCTTGATTTTTTTGGCAATGTGGGGTTTTTTATATATATTTTTTATATTTCACTCTTTTTTTGGAGTAAGCTAATGGGTTGACGAAACACCCTTCATCTTTCATGCCCACTCACCACTGGTGAGGCCCCTTTGGAAACCCCCTCTGCGATGTGGGTCCCTTGGATCGCTTTTTTCGCCAAACAAAAACTTTCGAACTTCTCCATCTCCCTCTCTGTCTGGGTCACCGTCGTTGTCACTGTAACACCAATGATTGTTTGCCAGCCTGTTTGGCGCCAGATCATCAAAATGACAGCTCCTAGAGTTCATCAATGGCCACCCATTGAATGTTTACGAAGTAAGGGAGATGTTTACAGGTGGTGGCATAACTTTGAAATTTGAATACCAAAATTTATGGCTACATACAATCAACGATTTGGAAAAATCTACTGCGCATGGGAGGACAGAGCTTCTCATAGAGATTTTACCACCGATCTTTCCTCCGAAAGCCCCTTTTGATTCCGTCGAGTGCCCAACAAAAGACCAATTTCCTTCAGGGATACCATTCTCCATTTTCATTCAAAGACACCATTCTCCATTTTCAGGAACTCCCTTACAATTCTCGATTTCCAGGAAGTCGCCCATAATTTCCATTTACAATCGGAGCTGTCATTTTCAGAAAGGAAACTAGACATGGAATCTTGTTGCAATTTCCATCTATAATCGAAGCTACCATTTTCAGAGAGGAAACCACATGTGGATTCTTGTTGAAATTTCCATCTACAATCAGAGCTGCCATTTTCAAATAGGAAACCACGCGTGGATTCTTACCACAATTTCCATCTACAATCTACCGCGCTCTGGAAGCCCTGTTTCATTTTATCAAGCTTTTGCCTATTGTTTTTAGAAATTCATTGAGTGAATTTCTCCTCTGTCAAGCGAGATAGAGAATGTTCTCTCCGAATTTGGTGGAGTAGGCTCAATCGACCATAGGGTTACCATTTTACAGAGAGGGTTACCGTTTGTAAAGGTAAATTCATCTTTTTTTACAAATTATTTTCATTTTCTACAAATTATCTACATTAGTTTTGCTCCTTCTAACAAATTTGTGGGATTTTGTTCCATGGAGTTGTCGCAACGATGACAAGCGAGTTGGCGCAACAGTGACTAGTGAGTTGCTGCGACGACACTTATCTGGGTCGCTATTGTGACAACTCACTGGTCACCATTGTGGCAACACATTTGTCACCATTGTTTGTAATTTGTTGGAAAATTTTGTTTGTAATTTTATTATTAAATATAAAAATACAATACAACAAATTGAATTCGAAATCATATAGGTATTGCTTTTATTTATGTTAATTGAGCCATGTAAATGTTATTTCAACACACACATCATTCCAACATTGCCCCCATAATGGGAAGCACACCTTGACTCAATTATTCTTAGCTTATAATTAAATTTTATAATTACAATAATGTAGTAGTCATAACTTTATCAAATGAGGTGTCACAAGCACTAAACTAAACAATATGACATGTCCATGTGGATTGCATGATGCAATAAATAGGGTTTTGGATGGTGTTTAGAATGGGATGTTTTTTTGCATATGCCTTCCATTTGATCCTTAGATGGTATTATTTGACCATTAATCTGATCACATGCACCATCATGCCTCAAAAAGTGGCATATGTTTAAATGGTTCATTTATGAAGCAAAAAATTATGCATAGAGGAATAAAGAATGGTCGGCTTCATGAATTCTTTAGAATCGCTTCCAAGTTTGTTTCATGTATTTTACTTTAATTTTGTTGTTGGTTTATTCATTTTCATTGTCTTGTCATCTATTTTGGCTCAACATCAAACTTGGGTAGGAAAATCCAAACTACAATTAGGGAAATTCATGTGTTAATCTAGGAGGCCTCTTTCAATTTTTTCTCTCTAAGTGGGTAGCTATCGTCTTCACTCCACACCATCCCACAACCAATATTTTTGTCCCTCATTATCACCACCCCTTTGTAGTTCTTATCTAATGTCCTAAAATAGAAATGTTCAACTCTAGAAATGAACTATGATCCAAACAAATGAAAGCTAAATCAAGTGACCAAAAACGCTCCCAACAATCCCCTACACTAGAATATCCCTCATTGCATAATATTCTTGTGATTCCATGAATGCGACATATAATTAACACTATTATTTCTATACTGAAAACTTGGTTAGGTATAAAATGAGTAATTTCTCTAGTTAACATGTTGAAGTAGAAATGGGGGTCTCTATTTTGAACATCGGGTTCCCTCAATCCAATGTTGCTAATATTTCTATATTGCTATCAAGGAAGACATTTCCCATACTGAAAACTCAATTAGGTATAAAATAAGTAATTTCTCTAGTCAACATGATGAAGTAGAATTGGGTGACTCAATTTTGAACGTCAGGTTCCTTCAAATCCAAGGTTACCAAAATTTTAAATCTCACAAAGCTTTTTTGTTGAACAAATTGTTCATAGCACATAATATGGGGGAAATTGATCATCAATAATGGGAAGTTATTCATAAATTATTTCTAATGGATAAAAAGTTTGAAATAGTTTGTATAGAAGTTTATAAAATTAATATTTTAGTGAAAACCCTAAAGGATATTAAGCATAACTCAATGTAAAAAAGAATACTTCCTTATGTGTTTAAAGATACCTGTGAACCCCATCTTCAATGATGAAGATCTTAAGGAATATAAGGATTCCCAATAATGGTAAAAATGAGAACATGTCTACTTGTGTTGGGAATAAATGTTTTCATTTGGCCAGTTTTATAGAGGGGAATTAAGATTCTCCTTTTTGTCATGTCAATTATATTTTATGTTTCTTTTAAAATATATATACACAATACTACTAATAAGGTTATATATGTAAAGGACACTACCTGGTAATAATGAAAGATAAGCATGACTTTTTTACTCTTTGTGGTCTTTGTTTCGCTCAAGAAAGGTCACACTTCATCTTTACTATATTCTACTTTACCAATATAAATATCATCAAGCTTAGAATGAAAAAAATGAGATGGTTATTTTTTAAGGTTTGGTTTATTGATAAAGTGATAGTGGTGTTTTTCTATTACTCACTGTTATAATGGCTAAAACTCACTGTTACAATGGTGACAAATCGTTACATTGGCAGAAACTCCCTGTAACAGTGAGTTGCCACCATTGTAATAGGGAGTTACCACCACTGTAACAGGGAGTTTCCGCCACAATAATAGTGAGTTGCAGCCACTGTAATAGTGAGTTTTTTCCATTGTAACAATGAGTTTCCACCACTACAATAGTGAGTTGCTGCAACCTTGTTTGAATAAAATATAACAATATTTCATTAAATTGTTTTCTTGTTTTGCAAATGCTGAAAAAATGGACATTGATCCTTTAGGTTTGGTGTCATCCAAACCCGAGTGAGGCAAGGACTATATTTGTGCTTCGCAATGAAGCACTAAGCGAATTCTATCAAAATAGTAGAGAAATTTCCGGGACAAGCACCAACAATGAAGCCTATTATCTTTCCCTAGTTGATGGGATAAGAGAAACAAGGAATTATGGTGCAAGTGACGTTGTCACTTACACCAATTCAAAATTGATAACCAATCAAATGATTCAAATTTACCAAGTCATAAAACAAAATTTGAAACCCCTCCACAAACAAGAAAAAAACATTGCTTCAAAATTTCAAAGCTTTAACATAACTTACCGATTATATGTCCAAAGGGTTGACGATGATATACTCATTGAAGCAGCATCCAATGGACGTAGAAGTGAAATATATGTGGAGTTAACATGTGCTCCACCAATTATCATTGATAGACATTGATATTGTAGCTTGTTATTCAACGTATTGTTCTTCTGATTTCTATTGGAGTTATTATGGTGGGAGTCCTATTATGGTGTTCTTATTTCTTGTGATAGATTGTAGTAGCATAGATAACCATTATGTCCATCCTTTTTTATGTATTTATATGAGCTTTGTTTTCTATAGACAGGCTCACTTAATTTTTGGTACCTTTTTTATATGTCAACACAACGTATATGTAAGGAATGTGTTTCTAAATTAATGTTATTAATGAAATTACATTGTGATTACAATTTAGATGTGTCATTTTGATTACAGTTTAGTTGTTTCTAACAGTTCATTTCAGTTCAGTTGTGTCATTTTGAATATTGTTCAGTTTTTTCTTTATGATGGAAATATTGAGAGGGTGGGGGGTGAATCAATATTTCCTTTTACAAATGTTATTTTACCATTTAAGAACACTTTAAAAGGAACCAAAAAATGAACAGAAAAATACATATTTTTATTAACAATAGCAAGGAATCCAAAAGATGTTACAAAACGAGACCTTAGAATGTCTTCAATACTTCTTCACAATTCCAATCAAGATTGCCAACAATTTACTTCTCCAGAGGTTATATCTATCATAAAATTTCCAAAACCCATAATTCCACATATCTAAGGGTACAGGGGTTTATTTTGGGACAGGTCTAAATTGTGCTAAGGCCCCGATTACAGAGAGATACCATCGTCTGAAAATTCAAAGACAGAGGTCGAAATTGTAGAGGATTAGTACAGTCCAAAATTCAGTGACTTTTAAGATGTCTTTTTTTCAAGCCAGATGGGGGTCTCCTATAGGTCTCCTATAGAACAGGGTACTCTCTTTCTCTCTCAGAATTTTCTAGTTCACGAGTTGTGAATAATTATGCTCCTTGCTCCTATATCTTTTTATTTTTTATCTGCAATTTGATATTGCATAGAAGAAAATAGCCCTTACTGAAGTATAACTATTGTAATATTCCACCAAGAGCCTTTATTCTCTTTTTCTCTCAAACTTTTATAGTTCAGGACATGTGAATAATTCTAGGGGTATCATCTTTAACAATGCAAAGGTTTGCACCTAGGGTTTTACACTGTATTTTCTACTTGAAAATGCACCTAGTGTTTTTCACTTAGGGTTTTCTTGTAGACAATGCACCATGAAGTTTACACATAGGGTTTTGCACTTAGGGTTCTAAATTTTTTGCTAGGGTTTAGAACTTCACAACCACAACTTCATACAAAGTCCCACTGTCACCATAGGTAGCTTCACAACTAGTCTAGGAATTTATACTTAGTTGGAAAGAATAAATGGAGTTTCAATGATGCAATTTGCAAAACAACTTATAAGAACATTCATTCATTCATTATCCATGAGTTTCACATGAAAGATTTATACAAGTCTCTAATAAAAGTCTAAGGATCTCAAATTCTTAAAAAAGTCCCCAACATCACAAATTATGCGAGATACCTTTGGTTACAAGCCAACCAAGATAGCTTATAGATCAATCATTGTTATTTAATTTTTTCTTTACACTTGATTATATGCAAAATGCAGTTGTGATATCTTGCATTTTTCCAATTCATAGATCCAACCTCATTTAAGGGACAAAATTGTATAAATATCCAAACAAACCATTCAATTGTTGTGAATTTCTCTATTATCAACATCTTCAACCATAAGATCACAACCTCATTTAAGGGACAAAATTGTATAAATATCCAAACAAACCATTCAATTGTTGTGAATTTATTTATTATCAACATCTTCAACCATAAAATCACGTGATTTGAATTCAAGCAGGTTCTGACCTACAAAACAACAACAATAGCTAAGCCCGCAAAACAGTGAAAATAATATGTACAACTTGCAAATCAATATAGTTAACTGGATAATCATGCAAAATTACAATAGGCCTTCAATGATATCTAATAAACTGTAACCAATGCTTAACCAATGCTTTCTAAAGCAAGTAGTTTAAGGAGTGAGTGTAATGGTGGATGGGCCCACAGCACGTTTAAAAGACTTTAAATTATTATGCGGCAAATCAAGGCCGCCACAAATCAATTGCATCGTTTGCGGAAACTCGCCCTCCCATTCCTATGCAGGTAATCAAACATCTAAATTGATTATTGCATAACATTATGTAATTTATGTGTTTTGGGCAATTTTATTGTGTTTATCAAGATAATGAAATGTTATGTATTGATGAGATTTAATGTAAATTAATTTTTTTATATTTCGAAAAGCTTTCGTAATGAAAATGGAATTTATTTTTGTCAAAGGAGTACCAAATTTTCTGAATTATAAAAATCATCATAAAAGTTAATATAAATTTAAATAATAGAAAATTAATAATTAAATTTTTTTATTTAATTAAAAAAATGACCATTTTTTTAATCATTTATTAGCACAACCATATTAATAAATATATTTAATGTACGACTATAAACATATATCAACCACATTTATAAATCTTAATGCATATAAACCCTAATGTTAAACCTTAATTTTAAACCTAATTGTTATATTGATAGAGAACAACTAACTTTTGAATTTCTATAAATCCTAATATCATATATATTATAATAGCTGTATAAATGTGAAGTAGGTAAAGGCATCAATACTTAATCTAAACATTCGCTCATTTTATTTATTTTTGGTTATCTTCACTATGTTTTTTCTAATTTCATTTATGTTTTGCTCTTGTTAATGTAATTTTCAATTTAACTAACATTCATTTAGATTTAGTAAATTTAGATTTCAATTTAACTAACATTCATTTAAATTTAGTAAATTTAGATTTTCAATTTAACTAACATTCATTTTTAGATTTAGTAAAGTGTTTTTTTATAAGAATAGAATAAACTACTACATTTCAATTTTCTCATCTTTTATTAATAAAAAAGATATTTAAGTTTTAATTTTACTTTCATTGATTATTTGAATTTACATGAGGCAAAGATGTTGGAAATCTATAAATAAATAAATTATAAAAATTACAAATTCTGTAACCGTGAGTCTCTAAACTTTCAATAAAAAAAGAAATGCAAGAATCTTATACAACTTGATATCTATATAAAGATTAGAAATAATGTAATAATATAAACCCAACTCATTTATCCCAAACAAACATGAATTTATTCCAAAAATTGTCACTTTGAAGTAATTAAGACTAAGTGTTGCACTCGTTTCAAGAATTTAGTACTAAAAGAAAGGGTTAACACTATAAAAAGGAAAAGAAACACTGCTCCAAAAAATTATATTTAAAATCCCAGTTTTATTTAGTATTAGAAAAAGGATGAACATAAAGGAAAAGAAAAACTGCTCCACACAAAAAAAAGAAAATTGCAGGTTGCTTGAATCAATTGCATAACTTAACAGGCTCAATACATTTGATGTGGGATTGAGAACATGTGAAGATCATACGAAACAAAATGATATGCCATATTCTTCCCTCTCCATCTCGCAAACATCATGGAAATCACGGAATGGAGATTGGGTGAGTAGCCTTCTTTAGAATTCCCCATGATTTGCATGCATAATTGCAATGAAGATTTGCAAAATAACAGAATCAAATAAGATATCAATACAAATACCCAAAACACAACAGCTGTGAATTTTAGTGCCTTCATCATAGAAAAGAACCATAAACCATAAAGATTAAGATTTTCCAGTGAAGAAGAATTGAAGAAGCATTAAACAAGATGTAAGGAATATTTTAGAGGACCAAACTTCCCAGTTGATTAAAAAAAAAAAAATCTACAAATCTCCATCCACTCTAGTTAAAATAGGTACACTTACAGGGGTAACAAAGCTCCATCCACTCTAAGTTGTTGAAATAGATAGGCGCCTAAATATCTAATGAGTTATTTTTCTCATCAAAAGGTGCTTTTCCATTTGGGTGGAACAAAAAAATAGAGTATAAGCATCATCATATAACACGAGCGTAGAAATATTAGGTGATTATCATAAATCACCAGTCAAGAGTTTTAAAATTAAAAAATGGTATTGAGAAATCATATTTTCACTTATAATATCTATTTTTAAATTATAACTATATATAACTCCGGAAGATAAATGTAATCTCAATTACGTATTATATATATGTGGTTAAGTATTTTATAATTTATTAAAAAATGTAATTTTAAATAATTTTAAATTATCATGATATATAAATTAAAATAGTTTTGGAAAAATTAAATAGACATGAATATTAATATATTTAATTTTTTTATTATAATTTCACATTATTAAAACAAAATATTATAATATTTGGTTTTATATTAATTATTATTTTAAAGAATTAATTATTATTATTATTATCTAGTTTTAAAGTCACAGTTAAGCCAAACACTAAATTAGTGTTTCAGACTATCTTGTTTGTGGGAAAAGGGACCCACCTCCACTTAGCATTTGACTGCTAAGTCTTAGAAGGCATAAATACTCTACCCCTTTGGTTTTGAACATATATAGGCACCAAATGGGTTAAACATGTATATTTAAAAAAAATAGAACAAGATTCTTAACCATAAAGAGTTACTTCACTTTCTCATGGAGATTCTTAATCTACAAGGAAACTTTGTTAGAATACCATGTTCCAATACTATGGCTTAACAATACCACATATCCAAAGAATCATAACTTGGTTCAAATGACACTTGCTCATATGACATGTTTTTTAATTAATTAATTTAATTAAAATGTCAAAAAAGACATAACTACTTTGGAAATATATCTTAATTTTTGACTTGTGTATACTACTATGAATATTCTAGAATATTTTGTGTAGGTTAAATCTCTACCATCCATTTCTATCCTAGTGTGGAAGAGATGTTAAGTAAATATTGAGATTCCTTCAAATTACATAAAAATAAAAATAAAATAATTTAAATTAATAATTAAAAAAAAAATTGGAAAAAAAATAGTCAATTTATCATTCCTTGTTTTTTGAGCACCGAAATTTGATCAAATCCATAAATTTTGATATATATAGTATATATATTAAAAAAAATCAATTTGAACAATCAACTTCAGAGAATCAATATTTATTTCACTCTAAAAAATTAGATCTCTCCCCATTTCAAAATAACCAAATAAAATAAATAAATTAAAATTCCAAAATAAATACATACTTTAAAATATAAAACCATAAAATTAAATAACTCAGAGAAAACATTAATCTCATATTAAAAATGGATACACATATATTAAATACGTAAAATAATAATATCATCAATAAAAAACGGAGGCTACGGCGGGTGGATATCAAACACCGGTTGGAAAAGCATTTTTAGGAAGTCGAAAAATCTGTGTTTTTTCTTACCTGGGAAAAAGAGTGGAAAAGTCCCAACAAAATTATAAAACAGCTGGGTGCATGAAGAAATACATCAATTAGGGATTTTAATTTCTTCAGATGCAGACCTTATTTCTAGTGGAAGTAAAGTTGTAAAAGGCGATTAGACGCGCGATAATCGTAGCTTCCTTTCATCGGAGAGAGCCTTCGCAAATCTGCGGAATCATCTCAATTATATCAACACCCCAACCAATTAATAGAGACACACATATATATATGATGACTGCAATGAAACTTTCACTTGCTATTCTTTGTTCTCAACGTTGTTTCTTTCCATTAAATGAAATCCATATTGTGGTTACCTAGTCAATGCATCCCGGTTGGTGCCTTCTCCTGTCACTTGTTCAAACACACCCGTCTCTATATTCGCTCTCGAAACAGGAGCGTCCAGAAGATTTTTCCCTATCTTCACCAGTTCTTCCAGATTCTTCTTAGTTGAGAGATCCGTTGAGCTCGTACCTCCTGATAATTCAACCTGATCCCAATTATACAATTTCTTAGATCTTTCGAATATGGAGTGTATGATAATAAAAGTGAATAATTAGACAAGGTTCCATAAAAGTGAATATGACGAAATTATTGATACAGGGAAGAAGGAAAGGACCTGGATTCTTAAATAGTTCTTCTCCGAACTAAAGGCTTGGAACACGACCGTTGAGTAAAGGTCCACCATATCTGCACTCGCTTCCTGAAACATGTCAATTATCGGCACTTTACCGTTGTTGGATAACCATTTAAGCATTCCCCATTTTGCAGCGTCAATGGCGTTGTAACTAGCTATTTTCTGTCCGGTTCCAAGAGAAAGCACCAGAAATTTGCTACTATCCTGTTTAAAATGCATATACTTATCACTCCAGCTACTTCATTCAAAGGTCAAGTATAATCAATAAATGGCTACATGATTTATAAACAAAATAGGTTTATAACTCACGCA
>APFE030675200.1:0-61806 GCA_000404065.3 Pinus taeda
CTAGCACAGGGGTAGATATTAATTGCATCAGGAATTAGAGGTTTCCATACCTCTGAGATCCAACTGTGGAGAGCTGTTAGCTGCGGCCAAAGACCATTGAATCGGCATACTAGGGCACTTTCAGAGAACTTCAAAGCCTCATCGAGTGAAGCCTGGACCAGCTGGACAGTGGGAGCTGGGGCTTCACTGACAATATGGGCAGGAGCTTGCCCCGAGGCAGACAGAGAGCCAGCAGCTATTTTCGCGAAGCTGGGAGCCATCTAGAAAATGTTATCCTTATCAAACGAAGTAACTTTGATTCTACGGAATTATGGTTTGCTGTAGGGTTGAAGCATACACGAAAGTTTCACCGCAGATCGAGACGAAGAGCCGAAGACTATCTGCAGAGCCGCAGAGCCGAGACTTCTGAGATCTGAGCCACCAAAGACTTCTGAGATCTGATCCGCAGAAGAGGAGAACCGATCCAGGAGATCTGATCCGCGCCACCGAAGACTCTGAGCCACCGCAGAAGAGGAGAGCGATGAGAGATCTGGACCCGATCTGGGCGATGCCGCAGAAGAGCCACCGCAGAAGACAGAAGACCGGAGCGATCTGGAGCGAGCCACCGCAAAACTCAGAAGACCGGAACTAAAATTAGAAATATCTGGAGCCACCGTAGAAGACAGAAGACCGGAGCGATCTGGAGCCACCGCAGATCTGATCCACAGAAGAGAACCCGAATGGTCACCGTAGAAGACAGAAGAGACCGGAGTGATCTGATCCGCAGAAGAGCGATCTGATCCGCAGAAGAGACCGAAGCCCGCAGAAGATACTGAGAGCCCGCAGAAGATTACCCAAAAAACCTTTTTCTTACATATATCCCAAGATCACCAAAGACCTATGAGGTCATATGAACTGAGAAGAAGTAAATAGAGAAGTTAAGGTAACTATGAATAAGGTTAAAGGAAAACGATAACTGGTAAATATATCTATTCTTCGTTGATATGGAGATCCTTCTACGGGATATTACCACCCTTTTTCGATATAAACATAATATTACCACCCTCTTCCAATGTGAAAAGAAAGTGTCCCTAAAGATCATGAAGAATCGATTTCAATTACCTCAAAATTCTCATACAGAGGCATAAGCCCTACTTGATCACTCTCCACCATACCAAATATTTCCTGAGTGTGTCATGTGTGAACCCATGAGACTCTTTGAAGAAATAAGATAGTTGAGAGCATATTTTGATAAGATCCATTGCAGATTTCAAAATGTCTTCTCAATGTTGGTCACTTTCTGGAGTTTGTTTTATAAAAACCGTTATACAAAGACAAGGTATTACCTCAAGAAATATCAACCTCTGAGTTTGGAGGTTTGAATTTAATGTATTCTGAAGTTCAAGTAGAGAAGGGGCATCCTTGTGTTAATTCTAGGAATCTAACGGTCGCAAGAGGAGTCAATTGTTTGACCCCTCTCATGACTGCCAGATTCTAGGATATTTTTGAAATTTGTAATCGACATAAGTTCAAGCATAGAGAAGTAGCTTAATGAAGGTGACCATGTTCACGTAATTAGTGTGCATGGCATACCCTACGCTCAAAAAACACATCTCCTCCAACTACTCTTCAATAAATATAGACAGGTCGATAATGTTTTTGAGCATGTGATTTGGCTCACAGTTCTAAAAATTATGAAATCTTAGATTTGTAGTATCTTCTTGCTAATGAAATATATTCAATCCTCCCAAGGAGTTATAATGAGATTTGTTTGCATCTCTGAAGGAGAAGAAATTTCTTCTATTATTGGATTAATTGTGGAGTTGGTTTGATTTGTAAGAACTAGGTGTGGCTTTTGGGGATGATAAACACACTACAATCCTATTCTCTACTCGAAGGAAGGATCTGATTCAAAAATGATCTCACAAGAATCCATTGAAATACAAACCCTCTGTAAACCCCTATCAATCAGTATTAGTTAAGTCTTCACAATGTTGGACTTCCTCTTGAACTTTAGGTGGAATTAGGGATTCTAAGATATAGGTTTTAAATTAATTTTTAAGATTTATTAACATCGAAAAAGTTGATTTATCAATCTTGGAAAAAGATCAAAGAGATCGAACTAAATTTATTTTTTTTAATTCATTTATAAATTAATTCTGGACATCTTTTGGATATTAAAGTAAAATTTGACACTTTTTAATTGATACATTATTACTTAGTTGAATAAGATTTTTAGGCTTTTGATTATAAGAGACCAAGGTAGTCTTGAATAACCAATAATCTTCTCATATATTTATTAAATAGGGAACAAGATTGTGTTCCAACTTGCATGTTAAAATTTCTACAATAAATACACTCAATAAGATAGAAAACCAATTGAATCACTGAATTTTGGTGGTGATGAATTACAAAGGTTTTTAGCCTACTGTAGACAAATAAAAATTTTGTAGACATATTTTACTAAATGACCTTGTGTTGTGACATTGTAGCATAAAATGGAGGAGGAGAGAAATCAAGTAGACCCAGAGAACACTGAATTCATATTAGCTCTTGCAATAAGAATGAATGCACATCTCATTGTAGAGGCATATTCGAGTGTAGCACTAATGTGTACCATAGGCCTAGCAGTGGCAACTGAACATATTGGTAGCTGCCTCATCTACATTTTAGCTGAAAATGCATGCAATGACACCCTAGAAGAGACGATCAAGGCTATGGGGTTGGAAGATACAACCAAATTCATGATCAGATATTCCATGGAGTTGGTTCCAAATTTCAAAAATATATATTTTGTTGTCATTGATAATAGGCTCATTGAATATTATCAAGGTTTTCATCGAAAAACAAAAGTGTAGATTTTATTGATCAATTTACAAGTTAGTTTATGTATCTTTGTGCAACATATCGATATTATGAAAACGCACACATTTAAGTTAATTTGAAAAAAAATTATGGTGAAAAGATGACAAAAATGCAACATAAGACAATTGAAAATTGATAAAGGAGTTCACCCATCTTGCGCTACATCTCCAGGTCCATCTTCCAATCGTGACCACTTTATTAAGATGCTAAAATTCTCATTACATGAAAATAAAAGCTTCAATTTGAAAAAATAACACGCCCATGTTGTACAGAATGCTCAGAAACTCCTGTCTAGGCTCTTGTTGCACTCAAAAAGGTTAAAATTTGAGCAAAATATGCCCCCTTTACCATTATGTTTGCAAATTGGTCTACAAAAGAACTAGTGTTGCAAAACGTTCAACAAAACTAGGCCTTTGGACCAACATTGGCACATTGTATTGGGAACCTAGAGTCTTGTTGATGCCTCAAAAATCGCTGCATCAACATTGGGGAAAACCACCCGGTCCGGACCTTAAAGGCAGCTCCTTTTCTGTTTGGTGTGGTGGCTCCGACTAGATATAATGGGACCAAATTCCCAATGATTTATAAATGGGATGGATAAGTAATTAATTTTTATAGCATCTAATGGGAATGATGGATGATTTATTCTAAAAATGCAATAATATAAATAATTGATCTATCCCGGGACGTCATTCTCTTTAGTGTAATTCTTGATGATTCTTATTGACAAGTAGGTATATAGATGACTCTACTTATAAATAAAAATGTTTATTCATATGATAATTACTTTGTTCAAGTAGTTGAACAAAGTAATAATTAAAACATTATTACACTATTCTTTATATATCATTGACATACATATGTATGAAAAATAACAACTTTTAAACATTCAATAGTGATAAGCCAAAGAATTGGTGTGAAAACACATACATATATCAATAATAGCAAAATGAACAAACGCTGATTCATATAAAAGAATGAAGCAAAAACAGAGATAGTAGTACCATATGTAATTTGAATCCGCTCTGATATCAATCACATTCAGATCCCGCCTTTCAACTTGGAAATACTTTTACAAGAAGCAATAGTACATATCACATAAAAGTACTCTTCATTAAAACTTAGAATTCAGGTCCAGTTTTTATAAAAAATATATATATCGGAAGCATAGTAGTGCAACTTCCAATCCAAGTCTTAATACAAAATTTTAGGACCCTTTCTAAAAACATGAAAGGGTCTATAAATACTATCTATACTAACTAACTATGAAATAAAAATGTTGTGTGCTGGTATAACCAAATCACAAATATATGAAAATCTTCCTGAAATAGGCATGCTTGTAGTCGGTCAGAATGGTTCATTGTTTTGGCTTACTATCTTGTGGCTTGAGTTAGCAAATGGTGAGCATCGGTTGTAATTCTGGAGGATGACTCATGTGCGAATGTAACTGGGCAGTATATGTGGCATCAGTAATTTTGAGAATCATGTAACCGATTGCATCGGTGAGGCATTTTATCATTATTCGCTGACTATATGGTTTAACAAGAAGAACCAAAAGGTTTCCCATGTTAAAGTTTGAATGCCGGCGATCAATCTTTCCCTTTTTTCCAGCTCTTGTTTCCATGTCAGCTCCAATGCTTTGACCGATGGCAATTTCCCTGGAGTACATTCTGAAATTAAATTAGACAAATAAAGAGTATCATTAATTAACCCAATCAGATTACTAGTCACCGATCTGCATCATGATGTTTCCCTTTCTACCTTTATCAATTGAGTTTTCCATTCAAGGAACAGGATTTCCTTATGTGATTCCAGAATTTAAGATAGATTTGCAACTTGTCCCTTGGTTTCTTGCCAAGAGAGAAACTTTGTTAATTTCTCATCTGCTTTCTCCAATTTCTGTCTTGCATCAACAAACTTATCAATCATGGATGATGAAATTTCACATAGAGGAATAGCAAGAGAGATATTGTGACATAATAAGCTCAACTGATTAGATAGTGCTTTAGTAATTTGGAGAGCCTTTGATTCGAATTCTCCCACTTGAGGAAATCCTTTGAACTTTTCTATTTGTAGTGACAACTGAGCAATATGTTCTTCTTTTTATTTGCTCAACTGTTCATTCATGGACTTCAGCTTGTTTAATGTTTGAGATAGTTCCTTTTTATTTTTAAATGCATGTTGATCTATCCTCTTTTTCTCTTTGAGCAATTGCTCGTTTAATAGGTCATTTGACTGCTTCTGTGCTGCTAACTGCTGTTCTAACTCCTCTATCCTCTACTGCTTCTCTTGTACCTGTGTCTCTAACAAGATAATCACTTGATCTTTTTCCTTGAGTAAATTGTTAACTTCTGATGCTTTGTCCATAATAGCTGTTGTGTATGCTCCAGCATACTAAGAGAGTTTAGTAAGATCTTCGGAAGGGTTGACTTCCTCTCTCCATACCATACTGGTTATCTCCATTTGTGCAGGCAAAAGAGAAGATTGATCAAGTTTTCTCTTTTTCCTTTGTCTCTTTATTACATCCCTATGCTTAGGGTTGTAGAAGACATCCAAGGGTGGTATTTCTTCTACATGCAGAACAATTTCATTGGATGGGTTCTCTGGAATCATCTCTACATATTTTTGAGTCATGGGTGGGCCACTAGTTCCTTTAGTCAGAACTGTATTAGTTGTTGTCTTCTGAATAGTTGTCATTTCAGGTGTACTAAATCCTTGCAAGCTCTCAGGATTGTTGATGATTGAGTCAAATTGTTGCCATTCTTTGAGCAGTTTGGGATCAATATGAATGTCTGAATCAATGAGTTCACTACCTTTTCCTCGTTCTTGCTCCTGCTCTAGTGTTTTTTCTTTCTCAGGAACTTTTTCCACCGCAGGAGTTTTATCGGCAGCTTCCTGTTCAGTTTCACTTGGCTTGACTGTCGGGGTTGTAGCTAATAGGTCTAAAGGCAGAGTTTGCAACCTCTGGTCTCTAAGCCTATTGAATGTTTCTAACCCTTCATCTTCATATTTCATCCTGACCAATCCTTTAGCTTGAAATAATGATTCAGCTGAAGCAAATAAATCATCGAAGTCATCTGCTTCATGATCGAATTTGGCAAGTTTGGCTTGAGATATTACGTTATAAGCAACCTGTCTTGGATCATATTGCCTGTTAGGAATTGTGGTAAGATTCAGCATTTGAATCTTTTCTGCCTCTTTCTCTGCATGCTTATAGTCATGTAAAGTGAAAATGACACATTGCAAGGGAAATATAGGCCACATGTGTTTCTTTGAATCTCTAAGGGTTTTGGATGTTCCTTCCACTGTTAGTGGATAAGCCAATTCCCAAGCTAACAATTTATCAAACACATATAGGGGGAGAACATGGAGTTTAGTGAGGCTACCAAAAAGCCTTACATAGGTAAATTTCTCCTCCCCGAACCAACTACCTACTGCTATCAAGTCAGTCTCTGCTTCCTGGGATATCCTGGGAGCAGGCTTATTAAAAATAGAATAATATATAGGTAAAATAAAACCACTACAAATTTTATACAGGTGATTTTTATAGTGAGCCTTCCATAACTGCTGATGATAAATATGAATTGGGTTTGGATTCTGAGTAGTCCACTTCCATCCGAGTATCGGATATTTAGAATTAAAGCAATTAGTATCCATAATATATGCATTGTAATAGAAAGGGGGAATGGTCCAGGAAGTTTTATGTGCATTTGCTCTGTACTCTAAAATCGATGTGGCTAGTTTATCAAACAAAATATTTACCCAATACATAACATAACATTGATTGTAGCTTCCATTAGGGGGACCTTTTCTATAGTGAATTTGGCAGAATCATGGTGTCCCCATAATCTACACATCATAGCTCCAGCATAGCAATAAGGGGAATCCAATGAGTCAACAGAGTACTTACCCGATGACTTGCGCTTGTGTTTCTCCGGGAAATGCCTCCATTGCTTTATCGGGGCTGACTCTGAGTCATTTTCTTTTGCAAACACTTCTAGGATTGCTTTGTTGTATCGCTTCTCGGGTGGCGGCAAATGATACATTTGTCTGATATCCTCAGGCTGGAATGAGCCAAATATCCTTCCATCTACCGTGGAAAATTTTCTATCTAACACGGGAATTTTCTCTACCACCTATCTTACCACATCAGTATATGGAAGGATTTTAGCTCACGCTGCTATCCTCTGAAGATAAGAACAAGCCAATTCTTTAAGAGTTCCCTCTGATTTGTTAGTTGAATCGACTGTGGCTTCCTCTGATAACTCTTTGGGCTCCTCTGCTTCTATCAGATTGTAAATGCTTTCCCAGCTAGTGTTTCCCAGACCAAGACACGTTGTGTCTGAGATTAATCCTTTCTTGCTTGGTTCTGGTTCTTTGACTGCAGGAGTTGCTGTGGACTTCTTTGATTTCTTCCCCATTTTCTCAGGATTTTTGGGTTCGGAGGAATTCTGCACAAACAGTTGCAAATAGTAATACAGAAATAGTGCTACCACAAGCCAATATGACAATGAATAGAATTACGTTGATTGGCATATGATAAATGAAATATAGTTAAGGATTAACATGAATGAAATCTTTTAAAGGATGTATCCTTAACTGTGATATTAAATAGTCATTCGAACTGCCAATCGTGGTAAATAATATCATAAATGACTATCTCGTTTGATCGTATACCGAATGATTATTTCAAGCATGCTTTAGATTTCATTGATCGGCGATCGGGTGTGTCAAAGGGAAGGGCTTCTGCATTTTCAGTGAATATCTCCGATTTACCGAAAGGTAATATTATATAATAGAGCGGAGTATAATGCATGCAAACTGTTTTAGTGTATGTTTACCTTTCGAGGTGCGCACCATAATTAATTAATCACAGTTGGGATTTGGCTTAAGCTTTATCCCCTTGTCATATGACTCCACCGATTACGATTTTCTTTATCGCATCGGGAGTTTTGATTAGGCCTTTTCACATGTTCCTTTATTATTGACACGGCCGATTGCCGATTGCGACTTCCTTATCGAATCGAAAGAGTTGAGGAGGCTTTGTTTTGTGTATCTTTTGCATTTGCATTCGCCAATTGATGATTGCGATTTCCTTTTCGGATCGAAGAATTGGGTGAGTTTTTACTTTTATGTGTGTATCCTTTATTGCGATATGCGATCTCCGATCGCTTTATCGCAATATAGAATGGTTTTATAATATTTTTAAAGGAACACATTGTTTTTTATCTAAAATTCATTATAAAATGATTCATTTACATCGGGCCTTTTAGTAAGGACTTTTCTTGTGATGAGGTAAATACCATTTTATTCACACATCTAACTAAGTTTATTTAAAAGGGCCCCATATCATATTAAGATTTTGTGTAAAGGTTTTATGAAATGGGGAGTTGTTGTACAACACAACAAGTCCTTGAGTTTGATATGGGAGAATTGACATTGTTGGTGCATTATAGTTTTGGAATTAATATTTTTTTAATGGGTTGTATCCCCACCTGTATCCTCCGTCTTGGGTTCTGCCGAGTTCATATGGCCTTGGGCCATGGGCGTGGGAAGTGGTTCCACGTGCCCAGCCCTAGCCCCCCACTCTCGGTCACGTATAATTCAATGTAACCAAATATTGGGCTAGTCGAGCATGCCCTCCAGCCTGGCCCTCTCCCCAACCCTCAAACTTGTCAATGTGAAATAAAAATGGGCCACCAATGTTTAAGTAGAGGCATGCATGGTGGACCAATAGGTTGTTGGTTTCACTAGTTGGAAGTTGGAAGTTCAATCCCACCAGAATCTCATCCTTCATTCAACATTTTTTTGGCGCCAAAACCTAAGACACTTCGCAGCCTCTCATAGGGCCACGTGGTGCCCTCTAATTGGCCCACATGGTGGCCTATGATTAGACCACCTCAGCAACCGTACATCCAACCATTGATTACCACATGGCTTCTTATGATTTGTTCACCTATCCATCCATACACCCAGTCAACCTTGCCATGTCAAAGTACGAACTTCCACTTCAGTATGCGTACCCTGCATAGTCAACCATGCAAGTTGATTTTTTACTATTTGGCCAAAACTTCAAAACATCATAACTTCATTATACAGTGTTGGATTAAGGCGATTCAAGCATCATTAGAATCAGAACAACAAGATCTATGACTTGGCGTTGGTTTCAGGAAATTTTGAGCATTTTTCGGATCCCCTGGATCACTCCTCCCACTGGAAGAGTTTGGACCACCAAAAGTCTGTATTTACTCAGGAAGTAAGTGAGGGTACAACTCCCTCACTTTTCCAATCTCTATCCATATTGATTTACATGGATTGGTACCTTTGAGCCCCACACGAAGATACTCCGTATTGCCTCTGCATGAAGTCCTTATTATTCTATCAAGAATAGTGTCTTCTTGTGACTCATTCAAGTATTGGGGAGAAAAATCTTCTATAGATAGAATCTAAACATTTTCCTCTTAATTAACAATCGTAAATTTTCATATAAGGTGACAAATCTAATCAGAAATCATTATTACCAATATTTTCCAAAAGATATAAAGGACCATATCTCATTGGTTTGAGCCTTTTACCTTCACCTTGTAATATTTCCTTACTGATGTATAACCAAACTTGATCTCCCACTTGGAAATCATGATCAACCTTATGCTTATCATGCCTTACCTTGTACTTGGCTTAGCTTTTCTCCAACTGCTCTTGTAACCTTTAATGCACTAACTAGATATGTTCAATGAAATGCTTGGCTTTGTCCACATCATTATTTCCATCCATAATGATCTAGCAAATCATCAATGCAAGGAAGAGGATAATTAGTCTTTACTATGATCTTGTTCAAAGCTCATAAATCCACAGACGTGCGTTATGTACCATCCTTTTTTGGAACCAAAACAATAGGAGACTCACAAGGATATATACTAGGTCTTATAATCCCTTTTTCAAGCAATTCTTGGATTTGTCTCTTAATCTCTGCATTCTCCAAGGCTGACATTTTGTACATGCCAATATTTGGAAGTGGTGCATCGTGCAGCAGTTTTATCTCATGTTGGATTCCTCTTTTTGGAGGTAACCCTTCAGGTTCATGAAACATCTTTTCATAAGTATTAACAACTTCAACCAATTCATGCTTGAGTTTAGAATCACATCCTGAGAGAGTTTCAGATTCAACAGTATCTTTAGCTTTTATGATCAACAATACAAAATTCTTACTATCATTCACAAGCCTTTTCATTTGTCTTGCACTAACAAGAGATTCATCTTCTTGTGATATGCTCTAATGATATATTATATTCCATCTTTTAGAATATGATACTTATTCTCATGAGGATAGAATATGGCTTTTCAGTCCTATAAATATGGAATCCCTAAGACAATCCCACAAATGTCAAGTGGTACAACATCAAGCTCAACGTCATCTATAAATTAGCAGTGATGGTAAATTTGAGTTTACATTTTCTTGTCACTTTCAATTTATCATCATCACATACTTAATCCAAAGGGTAATGTTTTGCATGAGGTGTAGTCTCTAAATTAAGTTTCTTGACAATTGCTTCAGAAATAAGATTAACTTGAGATCCACTATCAAATAGTGTATCAACCTTTGTATGCTTTGTAACAAAAAATCTCACTTATTTCTTTATCATTTTGAGATTCAATAGACTTTCTAGAAGAACTAGTACTTGATTTAGAATTCATACCTTTAATTCCCATGGTTGTGATTTTAGTTTCATCACCTGAATTAGATCCTAGATCTTGTTGAGCTATAGCAGTAGTCTTTTGTTTCCCCTTGTTATTGAATTTTTTTGGTCTCAATTCTAGATGTAATTTCCAACAATGGTATTCATCATGGCCATATTTTGAACAATGTTTGCAAGTAATTTTCTCTCTCCCTCTTTCTTGATTGTAGCACTCTTCTTTCCTTTTCCTTTAGCTTTCTGCTTTCCTTTGTCTCTAGATTTAAAGGGTTTCTTGTTGGACTCTTGAGGAACATTATTGCATATTTATTCTAAATGTTTTTCCTGAACACATACTTCATCTAGATTAGTGAGATTAAACATAAGTATAGTATGTCTCAAATAACTATGCAATCCACCTATATATTTAAGTTGATTATCTTGTCAGGTCAAATCAACAACCAAGATTAATGCTCTTTTTCTAAATTATTGAGTTTAACTCTTGACACTCTGACCTTTATCTTGTCTAAAAAATTTCCAATCCATTATTTATTTTGCATGTAAGGTAATGGATAAAATTGCTTCCTTAATGTAGCTATAAAATTATTCTAAGAAGAGATCATTTAACCACTTTTCTTCAAATCTTCTTAGTTTTTGGACTCCCACCAAATAAGAGTTGCACCTACGAAACGAAGAGAAGCAAGTTGGATATTTGTGACATCATCATCAATCTTTTGGATCCTAAAATAAACTTCAATTTGACAAACCCAATTATCCAAATTTTCAACATTTAATTCCCCATCATACATTGGAAATTCAAACTTAACATCAAGCTTAAGCAAAGGAGACTTAGCATGTTCTCTTGGAGATGTTGGAGGAGTTGGACTATGTGCATAAGGAGGTGAAGAAGGAGGTGAAGGAGGAGGAGGAGGTGGAGGCTTACTTACCTCACCACCATCACCTTTTGGTTGATTATAACTTTCTCCTTACAACAGTGTTGTTCTTTCAATATATAGCATTTTCACCATTTCAATCATATGAAATAAATCTCTCTCATCCTCAGACATCAATTCTTGTCCTTGTCCTTATTTATGTGCCATGACTTGTGGAGTATGTGGTCTTCTTGAGCCAACTTGAGGGTTAGGTTTTTCAAGGGCACCTTATCCTCTTCTCAATATAGACCTTATAATCATTCAAAAACCTTGCAAATTATGTCATACCTTCACAAAAACCATGCTCTGATACCAAACTGATCCAAAAACAAAAGTGAAGGTTTTATTGATCAATTTACTGGTTAGTTTATGTATCTTTGTGCAACGAATCAATATTGTGAAAACACACAAACTTAAGTTAAATTATAGAAATTTTAAAGTGAAAATAGGACAAAAATGTAGCATAAGACAATTGAAAATTGATAACAAATTTCACCCATTTAGGCTATGTCTTCAAGTCTAACTTCCAATGGTGACCACTTTATTAAGATGCTCAAATGATAGTTACATCAAAATAAAAGCTTCAAGTTGTAGAAATAACACTCCCATGTTGTCTATAATGCTCAAAAACCCTTGTCTAGGTTGTTATTGCACTCAAAAAAAGGTTAAAAATTGAGCCAAATATGCCCCCTTTACCATTTTGTCTGCAAATTGGTCTACAAAATCATTGGTATTGCAAAACGTTCAACAAAACTGGGCCTTTGGCCCAACGGTGGCATGTTTTATTAGTAACCTGAAGGTCCCATGTCCGATCTATCAGAGTTAGCATTTTTGGCACATTATTTTGGAATTAATAATTTTTTAATGGGTCGTAGCCCCACCCGTATCTTTGCCTTGGTGCCTTGGGTTTTGTCGAGTTCATATAGCCTTGGGCCATGGGTGTGGGTAGTGGTACCATGCACCCAGCCCTATCCCTCCACTCTTGGTCACATATAATGCAATATAACCAATGGTTGGGCTGGTCAGGCGTGCCCGCTAGCCTGGCCCTCTCCCCAACCTTTGGACCTCTGTCAACGTGAAATATAAGTAGACCACCAATGTTTAATAAGAGATATGCATGGCACACTGCTAGGTCATTGGTTTATCTAGTTGAAGGTTGGAAGTTCGATCCCACTGGAGGCTTGTTGGTCATTCAACAATTTTTTGGCGCCAAAACCCAAGACACTTGGTGGCCTCTCATAGGGCCATGTAGTGCCCTCTTATTAGCCCATGTGATGGCCTATGACTAGACCACCTCACTGTTAGCCTCACTCTCATAATAAAATAATTATAAATCAAATATCATAATTAAATAAATCAAATCTTGAGAACTAGGAGTTAGTTCCTCAAACTAGGGAGTTTAGTTAGGATGAGAGATTCTCTCCAACTAGTTCTCCTAGATTAGTGTTTTGTTGAGAATATATCTCAACCATAGTGTCCAAGCAAGATGTACTATCTTGAGACCAACTTCCTCATGTATTTATTTGTACTATTATCATTCTTTTTACATTGGATTGATTAATAATGAGAATGTGAGGAACGCTGTAAGGCTGAGGCCTTTTCTTCCATGTCTGGTTTCTATATTTTTGAGTGTTTATTTTATTGAGTTTAGTTTATGTGTGTTAGTTTCATTCATGTGGTATCAGAGCCTATGGTTTTCTCTTTGGGAGTGAAAGAGTAAGTGAGTAAAGAATGGTCTATTTCTTCATTGTAATCTATGTAGAGGTGTAATCTCAAGTGAGCAGACTGTTGCACGAGAGGAGGATCTGTAGATTTAGATCCAGAAAGAAATTGGAAAGAAAGAGGAGGATTTTCAATGTATATAGGTTACAGTGTCTGTGTAGCTAGTGGTGAACTAGCCATCACAATAATTGGAATGAATTGTGTGTTGATGTGACCCGCATAGATTCAATGAACAATTGCAATGGATGGCATAATAGTGAGAGAAAATTGTGATGGAGGTAGACACATTATGGGCACGAGGATTTCATCCAGAGAAACCACAATCTTCATTGGGAAACAAACCATTGAAAAGATCGACCCAGTCGCACAATAAACTAAAGAAATTTTGATCTGCATACCCACCGCTATCTCTTCATAAAAATCATCATCTGCAAACTCATGGGACCTCTCCAAATTTTCTCGAATATTTTTACCAGATTGATAGAGGGAGAATCACATTGTAGTTTTGATGTGGCGTGCTCCCATCCACTAGAGGCTAAACAAGGTGAAATTGAATATTTCAATGGAGAATTCAATCTAACATGTTTTCATTCCGTCGCTAGTTAAGATAAGATTATGCTTTGATTCGCTACTCCAACTTTATGCTCTATTGTAGCACAAGTACATCACGCTTTTGACCAATCCTATGAGCCCTTGCATGTGCCTGTAAATCGACCTGAGGATTCCAGTCAGTGTCAAATATGATGTATCAGCAACTTGCAGATTTATTCCAACACCTCCTGCTCCGATGCGGAGTAGAAATAAGAATGCATCAGAATCAGGTCTGTTGAACTGCTCAATGAGGGCTCCTCTGTCAACTCTAGAAGTGTAACCATCCAGGTGAAGATAACAATAACATTTCAATATCAAGTAGTCTTCCATCACATTTAATAACTAGGTCATTGTTGAGAAAAGCAATACCAGATCGAGGGTCTCCAGCTTTGCGCAAAGTCTGACAATTGATGGTAGATTATGCGGAGGCAACATATTTTCTATCTCATCTGCATGCAGCTGGCTTAGATATGAATGGTTGCAAATATTCTAAAGCTCCATTACATTATTATGTACTGATCTAGCCTTCGAATGTCAAAGAAATCCAAGATTATCTTCAACTCTCTTCATGAGAAGCTTTCGATATGTAGATGCCTCACACCTTACCAAACGCTCAATATTCTCAAGAAATTTAGAAGTGCCCAGAGTTCCTCAAGATTATTCTGGAGTGGTGTTCCTATGAGCAATAACTAATGACTGCTTTGATAATGCTTCAACTCAGCATTCAGTTTGCAAGATGCATTTTTTTATGCGATGTCCCTCATCAATTATGATATAATGCCATGAAATTTTACTTAGTCTTGGTTGATCATGTTTTTTCATCAAGTATTCATATGTAGTTAAGAGCACGTTAAGTTTTTGCTGAGAAATGTTCTCCCTGAATAATCGATGGCAATCATCAAGTGAACCTGTATATGCAATTTCACTGATGCTAGGGGCCCAAAAGCTAATTTCACTCAGCCAACCAAACAATACGGAGTAAGGCATTTTTCAACATTTGTACTAACTCGGGGTTCTTGATCTGACCATCTGGGGCAGATCTGTAGAATCTATTCTTGTATTATCATGGTACGTCGATGTTGTGAATAATGGGCAATATGATAGAGAATCGAACCACAGAAAGCTCAAGGGTTGGAGCACTGGAAACAAACGCTGCTATCCTTTGTATCTACAGTCAGACTGGACCAGGATTCGGCAAGTGATCTGTGTATGATTGCCTTAGCCTCGGGCTTAACTATACACTTCCTCAAAAGTGAGATAGAGGTAATTTATGGTTGAAGTGATTTCATGTTTTCTTTTAGATTAAAAAATATTGAAAGGAATATTTTGTTATTGGAGAGAGGAGTCTGTTTTTAGATAAGAAATGTTGCTAAAAAAAAATTTGGGAGAAAAAAGTGTTTTGTATTTTGGAGTGATAAGATTGTAATTCTAGGAGTATATTTTGTAATTTCTGGAGTGACTTAATCAAGTCCATTTCAAAGTCAAGTCAAAGTTGTAATTGAGAAGTTGCTCCAAAGGAGTGTGAGCATAAAATTATTATTGCTTGGGAAGTTGAAGGTTGATGTAGTTCACTACTTAATAAAGACATATTTTTTTGTGGTGTTGAAGTGTCCTAGATCTACCTGAAATTGAATGAGTGGACCTTAGCTACACTTTATGTAGTGATTGCTTGTGCATGTTTTGTGTCTAGTTTTGACACTAACCTACCTGTGGTATCTTTCTAATATGGTACACACAAAAAATTAGCGAATTGCATGCACATAATCAATTCCATTCAAGCTTATGTAATCAAGCAAACTGCAAGCAATCAAGAAGAAACAATACATAATCAAGTTGTCAACGACATTTCTACATCAACATCCAATCAAGCTTGAGTACACAAGAACAAAGCGTCACATCATTAACTTGATAGGATGATCTTCCAAGCAAGCACATTTCACATCTTGTAATCAAAGCAATCAAGTTAAGGATGCTACAAAATCAAGCATTTCAATCCAAGATGACATCAACATCATCAACACTTTTTGTATCACTTGTAGATAAACATTTTTTAACTGAATTGTACGGGTGCATTCTAGGTTGTAACTGACATCCTAATTTCAATTTTTAAGGTGAATACATTAAGTCAAGTAAGTCTTCAACTGGGTCATCAAGGTTGAACTTGTCATTTTTGTCTTGGGTGAATTTTTGATAGTATTCGACACCCTTCTTTTGATCAATCAAGAGTGTGAGTTCAAGCAAGTGCAAATCTTACAATCATCAAGCGAGCGTGAAAGCAAGCAAGTGTGAGTTCAAACAATCAATTTTTAAAACAAGTTCAAGCGAGCGTAAAACAATCAATCAACCATCAAGCAAGCGAGTTCTACAAATCCAACAAGTATTAAAAGCAAGTGAGCGTGAGTTCCAACAAGTTCATATGGTAAAAAGAATTTAGTTATTAAAGATTCTTCACAATTTGATCCTCTCAACTGCTGAAGACATGGTGCAAATTAGAAAATCAACTCTTGTTGATATTTCAATGAATCTACAACAAGCATATGAAACAATCGAGTTCCTTCAATTGGAGTCGCAACTTCAAAGAGATGAGTTGCAATAGAAGAGTGATGTTTCGAAGTCTTTCATCCATACCATTGAAGATAAAGTTGTTGATTCTAAATCATTGATCCAAACAACTTCAAGTGTCGAAGTGATCCTTGATTCAGTTCAACTTTCTTCCAAACCAATCATCAAGCCATGGGAAGAACTTCAAAGTAACAAAAATCGCCGAGGATTAGGATATGACAAAGATAAAAAAAACTTGCATATCCCCGATTATTCTAAGCTAATCAAGTTCATCAGTGCAGGTTTTCTTGATCAAATAACATCAACAAGCCATGAGAAAGTAGTAGACAAACCAAAATGCCTTCGTTGTCAAAGAACCAGTCATCTGGAAGATCAGTGTTTTGATCTCAATCCTTGTCACCATTGTGGCAAGAAGAATCATTCATTAGAGAAATGTTACAAACAAGACCAACCTGCCAGATTAAAGATCAATTATGCATGGATTGATCCTTGGGAATGGTCGTCAACAGTAAAACGATTGTATAAGTTTTACAACAGAATTCACTCACACATATTGTAGCCAACCGTAAAAATGAAGATGGTACTCTCATGCAGTTGAATGGGGGAGTACACCAATGAAACACTCCTACACCTAAAGGGGGGGAGTTCAGAAATAATTTGAAGAAGATTGTCTCTCCTTTCAGCTGACAAAGGGGGGAAAATGTCAATGAAATTGACAGTGGTTGTCAAACTAAAAGTCTCGATAACATCAGAGAAGCAACCAATGGGCATTTTTCATCAGCGAGTGAGCATCAACAAATTCGCTAGTGGGTGATCGACAGCAAAGTCAGTCATGAGCAGTTTTCGACATCAACAAATTCGCCAGTGGGCAGTCAACATCAACGTAGCAGTGGGCGTTCTCAATGTTTTTTTAGTGGACACAGGATGCTGATTTAAAGAAAAGGATAGATGGATCCTTTTGCAGCTTGGCACATTGTAGAGTTGTCAAGCGAAATTTAGAGATGAATCAAACATGCAGCTGGTTCATGTTCTCTTCAAATTTGATTTTTTTCAGCATCCAGCTTTGGGGGTTTTTCAGGCAAATGTTTTTTTTGAGGATCAACTTGAGAACTTGAAAGAGGGTTCCTTGTTCTTATTTTGGATTTATCATTGAGGGGGGGAATGTTAGCCTCACTCTCATAATAAAACAATTATAAATCCAAATATCATAATTAAATAAATCAAATCTTGATAATTAGGAGTTAGTTCCTCAAACTAGGGAGTTTAGTTAGGATGAGAGATTCTCTCCAACTAGTTCTCCTAGATTAGTGTTTTGTTGAGAAGATATCTCAACCATAGTGTCCAAGATAGACGCACTATCTTGAGACCAGCTTCCTCATGTATTTATTTGTACTATTATCATTCTTTGTACATCGGATTTATTAATAATGAGAATGTGAGGAATGTTGTAAGCCTGAGGCCTTTTCTGCCATGTCTGGTTTCTATATTTCTGAGTGTTTATTTTATTGAGTTTAATTTATGTGTGTTAGTTTCCTTCACTCACCAATCGTACATCTAACCAACAATTGCCACATGCACTCTTGTGATTTGTCCACCTACCCATATATACACTAAGTCATCACTGCCATGTCAGCATACGGACTACCACATCAGCATCTATACCTTGCACAGTCAACCCTACAAGCTGGCTTTTTCATTGTTTGGCCAAAACTTCATAACATCATGACTTCCTCATATGGTGTCGGGTTGAGGCAATTCAAGTGGCGTTGGAATCAAAATAACAAGCTCTACAAATTGGCACTAGTTTTGAGAGATTTTGAGCACTTTGATTTTTGATCATTTTTCGAATCCCCTAGATCAATTTTGTTTATGATTTTGAATCTAAGTCCCTATTGAGTAGTGGTGGTTTCCAATAAATTTTTTGATAGGAAGGCCACAACTTCCTATGTGAGGATGTTCAAGAGGAATCTTGGTGCAAAATATATAACTCTTCCTATTAGCAAAGACATACAGGTGATCGAAATCAATACGTATTATAGTAATCACTCATCACCTCAAAAACAATAGGGAGTCGACATGGACGTCATGGGTATGAATCCCAACAGTGTTGGGTATGTGTTATATTATTTCCATGACTGGCCCCGAAAAATAAATAAATAAATAAAAGCTGGGTAGTTTTGCGCATGTTTTTGGGTAGGATATTTTTTTGCCCATGGTATTTTGTAGATTCGGTCAAGGGAACTACGGTTATGTTCTAATACAGGGTTAGTGGATTTGGGTTTATGAATGATTTTTCATGTATATATATGTATTATAAATTTGAAAGGAACATAATAAAAAATCAATCTAGTAGTCTCGGTTTTGGGATACAAGGGAAAATATCTGTGTATGTTTGTTTTATGTTCTCGCAATTATTTTTATGTTTTAAGAATTCGTTTGCAGGTGATTTTTGTATAGGGTTAAAACCTACATTTGGTATCAGAGTAGTTTCAGCTTCAAGGGGACACCTTTTCTACTGAGGGGTTTTTATCGAGAGTGTGGTAGACCCTGTTCAGTGGGATATCTATAGGATCAATTCTTGTGTTGAAAGATGGAAAATAGTGGAAATATAGAGATCAAGAAATTTTATGGTCAAATTTTTTAGGTGTGGAAGCTCAATATGGACGATTTGTTAGTGGACCGAGATCAATGAATTGTTATAGATCTAGGGATGACACCAACAAGAATGTTGACAGAAGACTAGGCGAAGATAGGTCGGAAGGCGAAAAGTACAATACAATTGTAACTCTTAGATTCGGTATTGTTGAATGTATCAAGGAAAGCTACGGTGAAAGATCTACAGGAAAAGTTAGGGACTTTGTACCAATTGAAGTCTCTGGCGAACAAATTGTTCCTGCAGAAAAAGTTGTATAACCTGAGGATGACAGATGGAGACTCGGTGACAGAATATATGAATGCCTTTAATATTGTGGTAAGTCAGTGTTATCTGTTAATATAAAAATTTCAGACGAAGATAAGTGCATCAGTTTATTGTGTTCTCTACCAAATTCGTGGGATAGTCTGGTTGTTGTTATAGGTAGCAATACAACTACCTTGAAGTTTGATGAAATAGTCTCATCCTTGTTATTGAAAGAGAGGAGACGGAAAAATATGGAGAGCTAGAATGGAGATGCTTTGTCCATAAGAGGATGTTCCCAGAACAAAAATAGAAATAAGTCCTCAAGTGGGAAATCTAAATCTAAAGGGACATATAAAGCTCCAAGAAAACCTGTAAAGTTATGCTAGAAATGTGGAAAATAAGGGTGCTAAAAAAAGGATTGTAAATCTAAAATACCTAAGAAAGGAAATGGATCTAATGATGCTCCTTCTTCAGAGGTGAAAACCACCTCATATGAATGTGGGTATGTGTACTTAGCTTCTTCTTCAAGTATGCATGTAGATAATGAGGCATGATTGGTTGACTCAGGTGCATCCTTTCACTTTACTCCCCATAGGGAGTGGTTCTGCAAGTACGAGAAATATGATGGTGTTGTTGTCTTCCTAGGGGATGACAGGAAGGCCATAATCATCGAACGTGGAAAATCCTAGCTGGAGTTGCAAGGTGGAAGGATTAGAACACTTCTTGGTGTTCTCCATATTCCTATATTGAACAGAAATTTGATTTTTGTAAGCAAGATGGATGATGCAGGTGTAAAAACAGTGTTCAAGAAAGATACCTCCAAGATGGTTTGGGGAGCACTGGTATTGATGCAGGGAGTTAAAATTGGGACTTTGCACAAGCTTCTAGGTAGCATTATTATTGATGGGTGCAACAATTATGTGGTTCCTGAAAAAGGAGTTGAAAATATAGTGGTCTCTGGAGAAAATACCATGTTTTGGCATCAAAAGCTTGAGCATATTGGATAGAAGAGCCTTCAAATACTACATGGTAATGATATGGTAGAAGGAATGTATAATTTCTCATTGGATATTGATTTATGTGAACATTGTGTATATGGGAAGCAGAATTAGGTGAGTTTCCCCTCTGGTGCAAAGAGGGCGAAACGGATGTTAGATCTTATGCATAGTGATGTGTTTGGACCTATGTCGGTTCCATCACTGGGAAAGTATGTGTACTATGTCTCATTATAGATGACTTCTTGAGGAATGCATAGATATATTTCCTTAGGAAGAAATAAGTCTTTGATAGGCTTAAATAATTTAAGGCCTTGGTGGAAAATCAGATAGAAATAAGATTAAGGTGTTCAGGACAAATAATGGTGGAGAGTTCTGCAAGAAGGAATTTGAAGATTTTTGTAAGAAGTGTGGTATAGCATGGCAGAATACTACTCCATACACAACTCAAAAAAATGGAGTTGCAGAAATAATGAACAGGATGTTGATGGAAAAGCTAAGAAGCATGCACAGTGGTGTCAGGTTGGGATAGGAATTCTGAGCAAAGGCAGTGGATATTGCATGTTACTTGTTTAACAGATCACCTTCATCAATGCTAGAGGATAAGGCTCCACATGAGGTATCGGCTGGAAAGACACTCTCTTGCTCACATATTAGGGTATTTGGTTGTGATGCATATGTACATGTTCCAAAGGAGAAAAGAACCAAGCTAGATAGTAAATCTGAAAGGTACATCTTTATTAGGTATAAGGATGGTTTAAAAGGTTATAAGATTTGGAACCCAAAAACAAAGAATTTTGTGTACAGCCAAGATGTGGTTTTTAGAGAAGTAAATGATGTTATTAAAAATGAATCCCTGCCAAAGGAACCTGAAAAGATAGAGTTTGAACTGAAGGAAGAAGAATCAAACTCTACAGCAGAATAGGAATCAGAAGAGGAAGAGCCGCAGACTCCAGTTTTGAGAAGATTAGTTCGAGAGAGAATGCATATAGAGAGGTGTATTCCATCTTCTTTCTGTTCAAATTTTGCTTTATCTGTTACTAATGATGATCCCAAAACTGTCAGGGAGGTAGTGGATTCAGAGGATGGAAAACTCTAAAAAGAGGCCATGGTTGAAGAAATGACATATTTGGATAAAAATGAGGCTTGGGATTTGGTGGAGTTGTTGGTTGGAAGGAAACCCATTGGGATAAAATGGGTGTTTAAGAAGAAGACGAATATAGAAGACAAGGTGGATAAATAAAAAAGCTCAATTGGTAGCAAAAGGTTCTTCCCAAGTGTCACAAATTGGTTTTGGTGATATATTTTCCCATGTTTCCAAGTTAACTTCTATTAGATTACTTTTATTTGTTGTTGTTTCTTTTTATTTTGAAGTAGAATAGATGGATGTGAAGAAAACATTTATTCATGTGGATCTGGAACAATATATCTACATGAAGCAACCTGAAGTCTTTATAATGAAGGGTAAGAAAGAACTGGTATGTAGATTAAAAAAGTCTTTGTGTGGTTTAAAATAGCCACCAAGGATGTGGTGTCAAAAATTTGATACATATATACGAAGACTTGGCCTCACCAGGAGAAAAGCGGATCATTGTTTGTATTTTAAATTAATTGGTGATCGTGTTATTTATTTGGTCTTATATGTGGATGATGTGTTGTTGATTGGAAATGACAAAGAAATTATCCAAAATTTGAAGACCCAAATGTCCTCTAAATCTGACATGAAGGATCTTGGTGCTGCAAACTATATTTAGGGCATGGAAATTAAAAAAGAATGGGCAAAGAGGAAGCTCTGGTTAAATTAGAGGAAGTATGTTGAGATAATATTGCAGAGGTTTAATATGCAGGATAGTAAACCGATGAAGGTTCCTATTCATGTAGGTGTAAAGTTATTTATCGAAGCAGATTTTCGAGTATTTGTGTGGCACTAGTGATTATGGTTTGTGCTACCAAGGAAGACCAAGATTGGACAAATTTTTGGACATTCATGGCTTGTTGTATTTCGACTGGGCCGGAGATTCAAATCGAATAAGATCTAAAAGTGGGTATGTATTTAACCTATTTGTAGGAGCAGTCAGTTGGATGATCAAGAGATAGTCATTAGTGGCACTTTTAACTATAGAGGTTGAATACATTACAGGCATTCATGCAAGCAAGGAAGTGGTTTGGTTGCAAAGATTGTGTTCAAGTATGGGATTGGTACAGCGAGCTGTAAGGATAGACTGTGACAACCAAAGTCCAATTTTTTTGGCAAATAACCTTGCTTATCATTCAAAGACAAAGCACATTGATGTTTAGTATCATTTTGTCAGGGATATGGTCGAAGACAAAAAGGTGTTGCTAGTAAAAGTTGACACTTTGAAGAATGTTTCAAATGCATGGACGAAGTCTGTGAGAACTAAGAATTTTTCTTGGTGTGGAGAATCATTGGGAATTGCAACCTTGGATCAATGACTATGCACTCCTATAGCCCCCCGTGTGGAAATAAAACCATTGCAAGTGGTAGAATGTTGGGTATGTGTTATATTCTTTCCATAACTAGGCGATTTTACACATGGTTTTCACACATGGTTTGGGCATGATGGTTTTATGCCCATGGTATTTTGTAGATCCGGTCAAGGGAACTACAGTTATGTTCTAATCCAGGGTTAGTGGATTGTGGATTCTGAATGCTTCGACATGTATATATATGTATTATAACATTGAAAGTAACATAATGAAAAATCAATCTGCTAGTCCCGATTTTGGGATCCAAGGGAAAAAATATTTGTGTATGTTTGTTTCATGTTCTCGTCATTAGTTTTCTATTTTAAGAATTCGTTTGTAGGTAATTTTTGTACAAGGTTAAAACTTACAAACAGGAAATGTCGTGATTATAGAATTGTGAAAAGTATGATAAGTGTGAGTCCAAATATAGTTAAGAATGAATGCATATGTTTAAGTATGAGTGGGAGATTGTTAATTTTGAGTCCAAATATAGTTAAGAGTGAATGCAAATATTTAAGTGTGAGTTGAAATATTTAATTGTGAAATAAAAAATGGTTGAGTGAGAGTGTAAATATTTTTAATTTTATTTTCTCTCAAATATTTGTCTCGAATGTAACGAAGACTTCTAGAATGTAATGGAAACTTCTCCTTGGTTGTAACAAAGGATTCTCCCCAAATAGAACAGATAATTTTTCTGTAAATAAGATTAAGTTCATTCAGTATTGAGCATTGAGCTCATAAGTGAAGGAACTTGTAATTATTATTTATAGTAATAAAATAGTTGTTGATATTTTCCTCATGGTTTTTCCCAGTACATTGTTGTGTTTTCCCCATAAATTTTTGGTGTTGTGGATTTTCAATGGTTGTTTATTTTAGTTTGTTTATCAAAAATATTATATTTTTCGTTATCTTTTATTGACAATTAGTAGCAGAGATGGTTTTTGTTGCTAGGTTTGCTAAGCAATATGGAGACTGTAACAAGTGATATGGAGAAAATTAATGGGGCTAATTCCACCCTATGGAAATATCATATCAATTATATATTAATCTTGAACGATTAATGTTTATCAATTGAGGGAGTAGCAAAGAAACCCTCAACAATGGAAGATGAAGATTGGAAGATGCTAGATAGGAAATCCATTGCTACAATTTGGAAATACCTGGAAAAGAATGTCTACTTCAATGTGGTTGAGAAGACAACATAAGGTCTACGGAAAAAGTTGCATGACCTATAAGATAAGAACATGGGAGACAACAAAGTGTTCTTGATGAAGAAATTATACAATCTCAAGATAAAAGAGGGTGCTTCAGTTGCGGAGCACTTAAATGAATTTCATGTAATTACTAGTTAGATTGCATTTGTCAGAATCACTCTAAATGATGAGATTAGAGCCATCTTGCTCATGTGCCCCATGCCAGATAGTTGGGAGAATTTAATAGTATCTATTGGCACTTCAGCACATGCAGGAATCCTAAAGTTTGATAATGTTGGCAGCAATTTATTGAACTATGAGTAATGAAAATTAATTTTTGAAAATCATTAAGGAGAAGCTCTAGCCTTATCTCATCATGGAAGGAAAATTGAATGTGATGGATGAGGCCATTCAAAATCTAGAGGTAGGTCCAATTCTAATAATGGAAGAATAATTTTCCATCATTGCAGAAAACATGGTCTCATCAAAAATAAATGTTAGATATGGGGGCAAAGTAAAAGGGGAAAAATGCAACCAATAATAACAATCAAGATACCATTGTTGTTGCATCAGAAGGTGAGGTATTAATCATTATAAATATGGTAATCTCGGTAAGGTTCAGTTGGGAAATTAAGGACTTTGTGATATTAAAGGAGTAGAAGATGTTATATTAAAGACAAAATATGGTTCCAACATATTGCTAAAATAGGTTAGGTGTGAGTCAGAACTTGAAATTAATTGATTTCCACTGGGAAGTTAGATGATGTAGGATACCATATATTGTATGGCAAAGGAACATGGAAAGTTATTAAAGGAGCTTTGGTCATGGCTAAAGGACTCAAGGTAGAACCTTGTATACATTAAGGGAAAACACATAAATATCAAATGTGGTTGTTGTTGAAAAAGAAGGAAACTCAATGTATCTATGGAATAAATTATTGAGTCACATGAGTGAAAGAGATCTTAAAATCCTTGTTGGAATAATTCTTCTTCCAGGTTTGAAATCCCATGAACTTAATATTTGTGAGCATTGCATATATGGTATACAATGAAGAGTTTCATTTATGAGAGGTTTCCATGAAAGAAAAACAAGTATACTAGAATTGGTATATTCTTGTGTGTGTGGGCCAATCAATATTAAGTTTTTAGGAGCATCATATTTTGTTGCATTCATATACTACAGCCTTGGATAGTGACATCAATCACCCATGGCCTCAGATGGTGGAATTCCTAAAGAAGTTTGGACTAGTAAGAAGGTAAATTATTTTCACTTGAAAATTTTTGGATGTGAAGTATTTATGCATATTCCCAAAGAGAATAGAACTAAGTTAGATGATAAATCCATGAGGTGCATTCTTTGGATATGTGGATGGTGAGTTTGGGGACCATATTTGGGATCTAGTTAAAAATAAAGTTATTAGAAGAAGGGATGTTATATTTAATGAGTTAGAAATGTATAAATGGTCTACATGTGATATAGAGGTAAATAAAATTGTTAACAAGCTTACAGATATCCCACCATTATAATAATATGGATAGGAAATTCAAGGATGTGACAGACAACAAGTGGAAAATGATGTATAACAACAACAAGAAAACATGTGGAATCCTTTGCAAGAAATCCTACTAGAAAACACAACAACGCCATTGATTCATAGGTCTATGAGAACTCATAAAGCTTTAAAAAGGTATTCACCCTCAAATTATATTTTTCTAACTAATGAAGTTGAAGCTGAATATTTTTTGGAAACTTTTAGAGTGGAAACTAGAAAAGAGTGGAAGAAAGTAATGGAGGAAGAAATGGAATCTCTATTGAAAAACAGAACTTGGGAAATAGTAAAGTCTCTATAAGGAAAAAACATATTCCAGAACAAATGGGTATGAGATTATTAAACATGAGGATGAAGGGAAGAAGGAGAGGTACAAGGCAAGGATGGTGGTAAAAGGGTTTGCAGAAAAAGAAGGTATTGATTTTACTGAATTTTTTTCTCTTGTTGTTAAGATGTCATCCATAAGAGTTATTAATGGTCTTATTGCTACTTTAAATTTAGAATGTGAATAGCTAGATTTCAATATAGCCTTCATTCACGGAGACTTGAAAGAGGAGATTTATATGGATCAAACAAATGGATTCAAAGAAAAAGGTAAAGGGAATTAGTTTGAAAATTGAACAAGAGCTTCTATAGGCTAAAATATGAACCACACCAATGGTATAAGAAATTTGATTCATTTATGTTGGAACATGGTTTTAAAATATTAGAGGTTGATCATTGTGTTTTCGTCAAGATATATGAAGAAAGTCACATTATATTATTGTTATACATGGATGACATGTAAATTGTTGGACATGATAAGGACATGATAAACAAGTTGAAGAAGGATTTGCGTAGTAGATTTGCAATGAAATATTTGGGTCCAGTACAACAAATATTGGGCATGAGAATCATATGTGATAGAATGAACAAAATGTTGTGTCTATCATGAGAAAAATGTATTAAAATGGTGTTAGACAGGTTTAATATGAAGGATGCCAAGCTAGGTGGTACAGACCTTGCACCTAACGCCAAACGTAGTGTTGAATTATGTCCCTATGATGATAAGGAGGAAGAGGAAAGTAGAAGGAATCCTTTATGTGCTTCAATAGTTGGTAGCATAATGTATGTCATGGCATGTACCTGGCTTATTTTTGCACATTTAGTGGGAGTTGTAAGTAGGTTTCTTGCAAATCTAGGAAAACAACATTAGAAATCAGTAAAGTGGATTTTCATGTATCTCAAAGGTACTAGTAATTATTCTTTATGTTTTGGTAACAATAATGCCAAAATTTAAGGTTATACAGATGAAAATATGGTTGGATATATGGACAGTAAAAATTCCACCACTAGTTATTTATATACTTTTCTAGGTGCAACCGTGTCTTGGGTGTCCAAATTGTAGAAGGTAGTAGCTCTATCCACAACAAAGGCAAAATATATAGTTGCAACAATTGTAAAGATATGTTATAGATGTAATGCTTCCTAGAAGAGTTGCAAATACAAAAAGACAAATACGTGTTGCAATGTGATAGTCATAGCATTATTCACTTAGCAAAAAACCCAGCATATCATTATAGGACAAAGCATATTGATGTTAGATATAAATGGATTCATCGAGTACTAGATGATGGGCTACTACAGTTGGAGAAAATACACACAGAATAAAATAAAATTGACATGTTAACAAAAATATTTCCAAGAGATCAATAAGGAGCTTTGTAGAACCTTGGTTGGTGTGATACAAAGGTGATGAGATATTTTTGGGAAAAAATCAGTGGAACTAATATTTGGTCTCAAGTGGGAGATTTTTAAGTGTGATTCCAAATTTAGTTAAGAATGAATGCATATATATAAGTGTGAGTACAAATATAGTTAAGAGTGAATGCAAATATTTAAGTGAGTGGAAATATTTTAAATGTGAGTTTAAATATGGTTGAGTGAGAATGTAAATATTTTTAATTTTATTTTTCTCTCAAATATTCTTCTTGAACATAACAAATACTCCCACCATGTAATGGAAACTTCTCCTTGAATGTAACGAAGGATTATCCTCAAATATAATGCAAAATTATTCTATAAATAAGATTGAGATCATTCGGTAGCGGGAATTAAGTAATCGAGAGTTGAGCTCATAAGGAAAGGCACTTGTAATTATTATTTGGTAATAAAGAGTTGTCGATATTTTCCCCGTGGTTTTTCTTAGTACATTGTTGCGTTTTCCATGTAAATTTTTGGCGTTGTTGTTTTTAAATCATTGTTCAATTTTTTTGTTTATCAAAAATATTATCTTTTCTTAACAAAGTACAGGTTCCAAAATCAACAAGGGTAGATGAATTGTGTAAGTAGACAAATGAATGGGTGAAGAACTTGTATTCAGGGTATACAAACACAAACCATGCAACCCTTACAAAAATCCTACTAGTGTTTCATACCTTAATCCCAATAAAACCTACAAAGTTTACATGAATTGTATTTATGTTTATGAATAGTTGTAAACTTATAAGATAAACATGTCAAAGTTATAATGTTAATTTTTTTCAATCGCTTTAAATAATATACACACGGTCTACTTTTTTTAACCATATATAAATATACATATTTGACATTAAAATATCTATTTAATATTGGTCATTGAAATATTTTATTTATAGATTATATTGTCCACATTAAAATGTTTGTTTTATTAATATATTCTTAAATACACAATAATATTACTTAACCTTGCATATTGAAATATTTTATTTATAACCCACATATTATTATTATTATTAATTTTTGAATGTCTATATTAATTTTTCCCACAAGGCATAGAATAGACTGTGATGGGGTGTATTGTTAAGGCACTTTGTGATGTGAAGGTCACAAAATCAAAAAAAATTGGGAAAAAATCCAGCCATGTTAAGGTTGTTGGCATTATGACAAATGTGTTGTCCTTGATGGCAACCTACTTAATGAAGATTTTCAACATGATGATAACTAGATTATTTTACAAGCTACTACACTTGTGACAAAGAGTTTGGACAAAGGCATAGTAGTCCAGAGACAGAAGAATGATGAAGGTGTTGTTTTGATAAATACACATGGGTTCTGTGAAGCAAAGCCACGTACACACACGAGAATGGAGAAGAGAAAGTGTGTACAGTTTCCACACCATGGTATCCTAAATACCATGGATCTTTACCAAGGTATTGGCCCATAGTAATGATCGTGGCAACGGATATTTGATCCCGTCTAGGAATACCATCTACATTACTAAGGATTTGACCCATGGTATTAGATAAGGCCTAATTTATATAAGGATATGAAGATCAAAGTGTTTAGTGTGCAAGTAATGGGCTATTGATGAATTGTTTGATCTGAGAATAAGGTTACACAAGGAATGTGATGTGGGATTAGATATTTTAGATCTCAAATGACTACATGATTTTCTTATGGGTTGATCGGTGATAACAATGTTCTAACATATTTTGTTACTAGGTTTACTGAGATTTGGGTTTGATTGAAGTTTTTTTGTATGGAAGGAATGAGTCAATAATTACAAATTTGTATGCAAGATCGTATAAAAAAAAAGCACATACGTACGCAGATCTGCCTCTAGGTAGTCGTGTGTCGATTCTACAGTAAGGATAGATTTGTACGTGGGTATGCTTCTTGAAAGGCACATACACACACGAAAATATTTTGTAAGGGTCACGTACATATGTTAGGCTTTCTGAAGTATGTGCAGTTAATGATGTTTAATCAGTCTTGTTGTGATTGTTGTTGTCTGTTGATGATGTCTTCTTCATAATAATCCGTATGTGATAGTTTTGGTGAGGTTGAATGGTTTGTGAATGAAATATTGAACTATATTGATGCATGTATGTAATGATAAGTAAGTAGCCCATATATCTGTTATGAAGGATATATGTTTCTGTGATTGATTTCAGCAATGCAGTTTTTTAGTCTGAAGGATCAGTGTTTTTGAGATCTATACGCAGGTTTGATTAAGGAAAAACGTGTATACACAGGCATTATTCATAACAATAGCGTATACATTTTGACATATTGTTGATCAGGGTTTGCAGTGGCAGCAGATGGTTTCAGTGATAGATAACAGTGTATGGTTTTATGATTGTCAGTGCATTCACATGATCTATTTTGGTTTAGTTTGATTGGTTGCAATGAGATTCAATGATTGATTTGTTTTAGTTGATTCAGTGATTTGATGATCGTAGTGGGTCCAATATGAAAATTTTATGAAAGGTGGCCTACAGGTTGTAATGTTTTGATCAGGTGGATCCAGTGAAACATTCTGAAAATTGATCCACAAGGAATTGAAGATAAGGGGGTTGTAGCTCCCTTCCAGTAGGTTTTGGAGAACAAGAGAAGGTTTTATCCTTCTGCATTTGGGTGCATGCGTACTATATGAGTCTACGCCAGTACAATATTGTAAATAATATTTTTTAAAGAAGAAGACAGAGACGACAGTGACTGTGGTTTTTTTCCCACATTGGGTTTCCTCCTAAAATCTTAGTGTTCATATGTGTTGGCTATGTGTGATAATTTCTTTTGTTCTTACTGCATTTGATTATTGTTTAATTAATGCCTAATGAAGGACTGATACACTAGTTCAAGTTAAAATGATGAAGTATTAATTAAAAAGATAGTTAACTCGATATACATGGTTGTCTGCATAACAATAGCATACATACGTGGGTTTACCTCATTAAATTCGTGTACAGAGATCTGAATAGGAAATGAGAAGGTCAAGTAAGTTTTAAAAATATTGATTCACCCCCCCCCCCCCCAAGTATTTTTCCTAACAATTGGTATCAAAGCAGGTCCTTAAAAAGAAGCTTGATCGCTTGAAGGAAGATTCATCAAGATGAGCAACCAAGAGGGAGAAACATCCATCCGGCCACCATTGTTTAATGGATCCAATCCAGTTTTCTGGAAGGTCAAAACAATAGCTTACCTACAATCACTTGGAGCTGGTGTTTGGGGAATCCTTGAATGAGGCTATCAGTATCCATCTTCCATTCCCACAGATGAAGCAGAAAATAAATGGTATGGGACCAACATAAAAGTTGTCAATGCTCTATTAGGAAGCTTGGCAGAATCATAATTTGTCAAAGTCATGCAGTTGAATACTGCAAAGGCTATATGGGACAAGATCATCCAAATTTATGAAGGCGACACCAAGGTTAAGAGTGCCAAGACTCAAACATTTAGAATTCATTATGAAACTCTCGGAATGCATAATGATGAAAGCATTGCAATTTTATTTCTTAGAGTAGACGAGATCATTAATTTAATGAGAAATCTTGATGGTGAAGTAAAAGAATCATCTCTGGTGAGAAAATCTTAAGATCTCTAACACCAAAATTCGATTCAAAAGTCTATGTCATTGAAGAAATGTAGGATTTGAAGAACCTTACTATTGAACAACTTCATGGGATTCTAACAGCCTATGAAATGAGAAAATGGGCTCGCTCAGATATCAAAGAAGTTACATTCAAGGCTACTTCTAAAGGAAAAGAAAAGGAGGAACTTAAGGAACCAGGTTATGTATCAGATGAAGAAGAGGCAAACTTCGTGAAGAAACTTCAAGTAGGTACTCGCAGATCCAGAGGTAAGCTTCTGTTCAAATGTTTTTCTTGTGAAAGAATTGGTCATTATGATGTTAAATGTCCTTATAGAGAAAATCATGAGAAAGGGGAAATTTCAACGAAATTAAATTTTAGAGGAAAGTTCGAAAACAAAAGAAGTTTCTACACTCACGAAGACAGTGATGATCTTTAAAATGGCAAAGAATGTGAGTATGGTCAAGAATATCAATTAGTTATGGAATTTGAAGATAGATGTATTAATGTGTCTGATGATGTTTTTATGGATTCCTTAGAAAAAGGGATAATTTCATTGAAGAAATGACTCAACTTAAAATTTGTTTGGAAGAAGATAAATTAGCAGAAGAAGCTCTAAAGAAACAAATCTTAGAAAAGGAGAAGCATAATGAAAAGTTAGAACTAGAAATAGTAAGTCTAAGGAAGGAACTTGAGAAAACAAAAGGTCTAAATCTTAGGTTTGCTAAAGGATCTAAAACCTTAGATAAAATCATCAAAGTGAAACCCTCTCCTCTCATAAAAATAGGTCTTGGATACAGTGGAGAATCATCAAAGACTGTAAAGCCTTCTGAAATAGGTACAGGAAGCTATCTCATTGTAGTAAAAGGAAGCAGCCAATGAAACTCCAGTCATCAACAAATCTCCCTTGCTACAATCAAAGGGAAAACTACACATGAATGTATTATACTCCTAGAAACTTCTACTTTAATGGTCAATGCTTCACTTACCATAATTTTGGTTTTAAGGCTGCTCAGTGTGTTTCTTACAAAACTATCATGACTAGAGAAGCAAGAAATCAAAAGAATTATATTGGGGTAAAGAAATGCTCTTACAATACTTTCTCACCACTTTAAGATGAAATTGATTGTTCCTTTTGCAATATCTTTGGCAATAAAGAATTTGAATGCAGGAGCAAAATGCGATCAACATCTCAGAATGAACAAAAGGAAACAACATCAAAGGTATGGAAAAAGAAGACCACGAAATATGAAAACTGTGGTCTAGTTTCATATGAAGGAGATCAAGAAAATATGTGGTACATTGACGGTGGATTCTCAAATCATATGACAGGTGATAAAGATAAGTTTATGTCCTTTAATGAAATAAAGAAAGAAAAGAATGTAACCTTTGGAAATAATTCACCTGCTGCTATCAAAGGAAAAGGAATTGTTTTGCTGAAAGAAAAGCTTAAAAATGGAAATGTTTTGTTTGTTGATGGATTAAAAATAACTTTTTGAGTGTTAGTTAGATGTGTGACCAAGGGCATGAGGTTAATTTCTAGATCAAAGAATTGTATGGTTCGAAATCTTGATACATGTAATATCATAATAAATGGGACAAGAACTCCTGGTAATGCCTATGTCTTCGAAGGCGGTCTAGAACAGTTTTAGTTAAGAAAAGTAGAAGAAAGTTGGCTATGGCACAAAATATTGGGACATCTAAGCTTCACTCAAATACCTAAGTCAAGCAAGCTAGGAGTTGTTCATGATTTACCTAACATGTCTCTACCAGAAAGTACCATATGAAAATCATGTCAATTCGGTAAGAAAATCAGGGTTCAGTTCAATGCCAAAGAAGGTGCCTCAAGTAAGCCACTTTAACTTATTCATACTGATTTGTGTGGGCCTATGAGGAAAAATTCACCTCAGGGAGAACAATATTTCATCTTATTCATTGATGACTTTACTAGAATGTGTTGGATTGGCTTATTAAAACATAAAGATGAAGCATTTGATAAATTTAAAGTCTTAAAAGATTTAGTATAAAATGAGTTAGATTTAAAAATCAAATGTCTTAGATATGATAAGGAAGGAGAATTCATATCAGATGATTTTTTTTACTTCTGTGAACAATATGGCATCAAGAGGAAATTTTCTATAGCTAAAACTCCTCAACAAAATGGGGTGGCAGAAAGAATGAACAAAACAATTCAACAAATGGCATGTGCCATGCTTGATGAGTCTGCGACACCTCATACTTTCTGTGGAGAAGTAGTGCATACATATGTGACTATTCTCAACAAATCCTATGTCTGTGTAAATAGTGATAAGATTCCTCGTGAACTTTGGTTCGGTAAGCCTCCAACTGTCAAGCATTTAAGAGTCTTTGGAAGCAAATGTTACATAAAGAATAATGATGATAAGCTTGGAAAGTTTGAATCTAGAGCATATGAAGGAATTATACTTGGATACTCATAAAGAAGAAAAGGATATAAATGTTAAAATAAAAGACTTCAAGTATTGATGTTTTGATTGATGAAGCATGCACATGTACCAAATGGGAAGCACCAGCAGATGACGATTGTATTTCTATAACTAGCGAAAAGGATGTAAGAGAAGAAACTAATGAAGCATCAGAAGAAGGAATTGAAAATACAGAAGCATCAGAAAGGCCTCCATCAAGGTATGTTCAGAAAAATCATTCAGAATCTCAAATTCTAGGAGAAAAAAAACTAGAGTACAAACTAGAAGATCTCTTGTCGGAACCCCTAGTTATCTAGCCTTACTACCCACAATTGAACTATGAAATGTAAATCAAACAAGTAGGGATGAATGTTGGGTTAAGGCTATGGATGAATAACTTGACCAAATAGAAAATAATCATACATGGGAATTAGAACCAAGACCTCGTGATAAAAATGTTATTGGGACAAAATGAGTATTCAAAAATAAACTACACGAAAATGGAGAAGTAATTAGAAACAAAGCAAGACTCATATGCAAAGGCTATTCTCAACAAGAAGGAATAGACTTTGAAGAAACATTTTCACCTGTAGCCAAACTTGAAGCCATAAGAATGTTGCTTGCCTTTTCAAGCTTTCATAATTTCAAAGTCTATCAAATGGATGTTAAATCTGCATTTCTAAATGGGGACCTATAAGAAGAAGTCTATATTGAACAAACTAAAGGGTTCATTCTAGGAAATGATAAAAATCTTCTTTGAAAACTCAATAAGGAATTATATGGGCTAAAACAAGCTCCTCATGCATGGTATTATCATCTTGACAAGTATCTACAACAACAAGGTTTCACTAAGGGGTCTGCAGAGAGAAACCTATATATAAAGATGGATAATGGTAAAATTTTAATAGTTGTTGTTTACGTAGATGACATCATATTTGGTAGCGATGAAGAGTTGATGAGTCAAATATTTTCTCTTTTCATGTAGCAAGAATTTTAAATGTCCCTACTTGATGAACTAACATATTTTCTTGGTCTACAAGTACAGCAAGCAAAGAATGGTATCTTCCTCTCATAGACAAAGTACCTCAAGCAGATTTTGAAGAAATATGGAATGGAAGACTGTAAGCCTGTATGCACACCAATGGTAACAGGATGTAATCTCAGTTCACATGATGATTCTCCTCCACCCAACCAACCAAAATACAGATATATGATTGGAAGCTTACTTTATCTTACAGGCACAAGACAAAATATCATGCATGCAGTTGGAATTGTTGGACGGTTTCAAGAAAATCCAAAAGAAACTCATCTTCATGTAGTCAAGAGAATAGTTAAATATCTACAATGAACTCAAGACTTTGGTTTATGGTATCCCAAAGATTAAGATCTTACTCTTCATGCTTACAGAGGTGCATATTGGGTAGGAAATGTTGATGATTGAAAAAGCACGAATGGAGGAGTGTTCTACATGGGACCCCACTCGGTATTATGGTTCAACAAAAAACAAAGCTCCATTGCTTTATCTACTGCAAAGCAGAACATGTTGTTGTTGCATCTTGATGCACAAAACTTCTTTGGATGATGCAAACATTGCAGGATATTCAAATCAATTGTTCTCCAACTATTCCCATTATATGTGATAATACCAGTGTCATAAGTATTTCTAAAAATCTTGTCATGCACTTAAAACCCAAGCATATTCCAATCAAATATCACTTTTGAGAGAACGAGTGCTTGAAAAAGGTCAAACTGGAATATGTTCCCTCAAAATAACAAGTTGTATATATATTTACAATGTCACTTCGATTTGATTCTTTTGAATATCTCAGATAGAAATTAGGAGTGGTCTTTGTTTCATCACTCTGTTAATCATTCTGACCAATTCTTCAAGTTCAGGGGGAGCTAAAAGTGAAATTTATTGTAGTTTATTGTATGTACGCATATTTTATGAATAACAAGCGTATTTTGATCCATACATTTGCATATGTTTCCCTATGATGAAGTATCATTAGAACTAACTCAAACATCATTATATGCTTTTGACAGTTTTTCTTGTTGGTTCTGATATCAGTTAGATATAGTTTGTCGATGCTCATATACTTATGGTTTATGAGTTTCTCCAATATGACATTGATGCTTTGATTAATGAAGTTGGTTTGATGACCTAACTAATGAATAAGTTGATATAATTAGATCTAGCCGTGATCAGTTGGCAAAAGTTCAAGGGGTGCATTTTTCCTTGCTTCTTATAATACATTGTTAGCATTATGATTCCTTGAATATGTTGTTGAAGAAACACATGTGTTGAAGTTGTTGACTTACTTTTTGATGAGGTTCATGATGTTGTTGTTCGATGCTGAAGTGCAGATCCTATATGTTATATAGTGCTAAAGACTATGCTGATCTTGCTTCCTCACTATCAAGGTCTTTGGTCTTGGTTATAAATTTCATATGGTTATAAATTTCATATCTGTCATTTGATGTAAAGGTCATGTAAAGACCTATGATGTCATAATTGTAATATTTAGTCGTGAATGGATTATTGGGATCAAGTCAATTATGTATGTCATCCCATGTTGGGGATTTGATGTCATGTTGATTCAAATATGTAACCCCACTACATTGGGAGATTGGTCAATATGAGTTATTGGTGATAGGAAAGGTCATGTCTAGTTAATTCTGTGTATATCTTCAGAAAATTTAGCATGTGCTCAGGGGGAGCATGGTTCGCATTCAGTAATCAGTATTCAGCAAATCAGATCTACAAGACTTCATTCACATTGATCATCCCTTTGCCCTTGATGTCAAAGGGGGAGACTAGCTTGGTGTTTGGAGAAAGCCTACTTAGAGAACATCTTGGTATATCTACAGGTATCTACAGATGGTTAGTAACCAAACAACCAATTGGTTGCCATCAAGTCCAAAGGGGGAGATTGTTGGCATTATGACTAATGTGTTTCCCTTGATGGCAACCTACCTAATGAATATTGTCAACATGATGATAACATGATGATTTTACAAGCTAGTACACATGTAACAGAGAGTTTGGACAAAGGCATAGCAATCCAAAGATAGAAGAATGATGAAGGTGTTGTTTTGAGAAATACATGTGGGTTCTATGAAGTAAAGTTGCGTACACATGCGAGTATGGAGAAGAGAAAGCGCATATATTTTATGCACCATGGTATCCTTAATATCGGGAATCTTTACCATGGTATTGGCCCATAGTAATTGGTGTGGCAATGGATATTTGATCTCGTCTAGGAATAGCATCGGCATTACTAAAGATTTGACCCGTGGTATTGGATAAGGCCTAAGCTATATAAGGAGATGAAGATCAAAGTGTTTAGTGTGAAATTAATGGGCTATTGATGAATTATTTGATATGAAATAAGGTTGCACAAGGAAAGTGATGTGGGATCAGATATTTTAGATCTAAAATGACTACATGCTTTGCTTATGGGTTGATTTGTGATAATAATGTTCTAACATATTTTTGTTATTGGGTTTGCCAGGATTTGGGTTTGACTGACGTTATGTTGTACAGCAAAGGAATAAGTTAATTCTTGCATATCTATATGCAAGTTTGTCTCAGAAAAAGCACGTACATATGTGGGTCTGCCTCTAGGTAGTCGTGTGTCAATTCTACAGTAAGGACAGATCTGTACGCGGGTATGCTTCTTGAAAGGAACATACACACGTGGAAGTATTTTGTAAGGGTTTTGTACATATGCTATGGTTTCTGAAGTATGTGCAGTTAATGATGTCTAATCAGTCTTTTTTTTATTATTGTTGTTTGTTGATGAGGTCTTCTTCATAATAATTTGTATGTGATAATTCTGGTGAATTTGAATGGTTTCCGAATGAAATATTGAACTATATTGATGCTAGTAAGTAGCTTAGATATTTGTGATGAAGGATATATGTGTTTGCGATTGATTTCAGTAGTGCAGTGTTTCAGTCTGAAGGATCAGTGTTTTTGAGATTTGTATGCAGGCTCAATTAAGGAAAAATGTGTATATGCATGTATTATTCATAATAGTAGCGTATACATTTTGACATATTGTTGATCAAGGTTTGCAGTGGAAGTAGTTGATTTCAGTGATAGATAATAGCGTATGGCTTGATGATTGATAATGCATTCACATGATCTATTATGGTTTAGTTTGATTGGTTGCAATGATATTCATGGATTTATTTGTTTTAGTTGATTCAGTGATTTGATTATGGTAGTGGGTCCAGTATGAAAATTTGATGAAAGGTGTCCTACAGGTTGTAATGTTTTGATCAATTAGATCCAGTTTGAAACATTATGAAAAGTGATCCATAAGGAATTGAAGATAAGGGGGTTGTAACTCCCTTCCAGTAGTTGTTGGAGGATGAGATAAGGTTATATCCTTCTGCAGGTGGGTGCCTGTGTACTAGTATGATTCTACACTAGTATAAGATTGTAAAGAATATTTTTTAAAGAAGAAGACAGAGAAGACAGCAATAGTGGTTTTTTTCCCACATTGAGTTTCCACCTAAAATTCTAATGTTCATATGTGTTGACTATGTGTGATGATTTATTTTGTTCTTACTACACTTTATTATTGTTTAATTAATGCCTAACGAAGGACTAATACATAGGGTTCAAGTTAAAATGATGAAGTATTAATTGAAAAGATAGTTAACTAGATATGTTGTCTGATTAACAATAGCGTACATACACAGGTTTACCTCATTAAATTGGCGTACAAAAATCTAAATAGAAAATGAGAAGGTCAAGTAAGTTTTAAAATATTGATACACCCCCCCCCAGTATTTTTCCTTACAAAGGGCTATTGTGGCCCAAACTAGGTGTGATCCCCAGGTGATTTTAATTACATATATTCCCCTAAGTCGTGGTTTCTCAAGCCAAAGGTTAAGCGTGTAGTCATCTCAAGACTCACACCACTTAGCAAACAAAAACAAAATGTCTATATTAATTTAATATTAAGAATGGAATGAATTATGCACCTCCCTTTTACTATATTAATTTTACATTAAGAATGAATGAATTACACATATCTCTTTTATTATACATGTTGCAGGTGTTGTAGCCTACTCTGTCATTAAAATTTTCATTTTTTATATTACTCAAAATTCAAAAAAATGGAATATTAAATTTTGAAAATCAAAATAGAAATAGAAATTTTAGAGTATGTGTTACACTAACGATGGCATGTAAGATCTTATGAAAGTGGGCCTGATCCATCGGTTAAAGCCCGAACATGTCAGCGAAGTGAGATCAAAGATCGGTGAGGGAGACAGGTAAAGTGTTTTATGGGGGGACAAGGAGCATGAGTTATAATTTATAGCCCAACCCCCGCAGTTGACCCTGACGTCAACATGGCTGCCTGAAATCAATAGCCCATGATCGCCACGGGGGTTCAAGCTTGACCAAACTCTCGTACACTCCCTACTCCCGGACCAAGCCACCTCACATTGTTTACTCCACATCACCTCCACCACACCATCTGCCACTTTCATTCATTTCTGTCCATCTCACCCGTCGTACCCCATCACCTTATCTGCCACTCCATTAATTCGTTACATTAATTGTAGGTTCCCTCCATTTTGCTTACCATATATAGAAGGAAAGTGAAAACCCCATTGCATTAGTCATTTTCTTTCGGTATCGAGCGGCTTCATCTCTAGTTCAACATTCCGAGTCAGCAACTGTCATTCACAGATGCCATGGCCAAACAAGGCTGGGCTTCCCTCTTGCTGGGATTTACAGGGAAACTTTCTGCCATGGAAAACATATGAGACCTTTCTAGTTGAGGCAAAAAGCAAAGTTGACAATACCCATGAGAAGACAGCAGTACTGAACGGAGAAACTAATGTGAATTATCTTAATAAATATTTTAAGCTTCTGTGGATGGTGAAGAGTTTGTTTACAGACAAGCCTACTGATAGTAGGATTATAGCATTCAAAATGGCACTCAACAAATTGGAAGAAGCACCAAAGTCACATGTACCATTGTGGAGAAAATTCAAAGAGTGGATGATACAGCAGAAAAAAGATGCACCAACAGGACCATCTACTCAAGCTACTGATTTGAACTATGACCAGCAATCACCAGTCATAATTTTATTCCTTTCCATATTAAGTTATGTTATTTCCTAAGGAAAATGAGGTGTCTTTTACCCTCCAATGTAATGTTCTGAAATGACTTTTTACTTTAGGTAGTTAGAAAGTAGTTAAGTAGTTTGGTAGTTTTGGTAGTTACTAACTGTCCTATGATGTATAAAAAGTGGAAAAATCAAAGAAGAAAGGTCGGAATTATGGAGAATCCAGAGACTACATAATTTTGTACTTGATAAATTGATGATGAATGAAAGAATCAAGAGTTTTCCATACAATGTTGGGTATGATTTGTAATCTTTCTGTTATGTGCCATTTTGTCTTTCCCCCTCTTTAAATATGGAAAGGAAGTTGTGGGTCTTTATTTGTTGTTGTGAATAAAGTTAAATTTCCTTAAAATAGTGCTCCCATGTTTAAAACTTCTTTCTCTGTATTTCTTCTAAGTTAAAGATAATAATTGCTGTCAAACACAGCATATTGTCTTTAATTTCCCAAAATATTCTTCACACATCATTTGTATTCAGCATCACATGGCATCTTGAGATTTTCATATCAGCTATATCAAGAGTTTTAAGATAATGCTCTTCATACTCCTCAAGATTAAGACACCTTATACAAACGAGTGACATGCATAATAATACTTTAATGTCTTAGGCACAATTTCTCCATAGCCTAGAAATTGGTTTCCTAAGGGACAACATTAATTGGTGTCGTTGTCGGGGAACGAAGACAAGAATGTTTTCCCTGGGTTTTTATCTTTTCCTCTGGTTGTTCACTGAGGAGGAAACATTTGGTTGTATCGAATAAGAATTACAACTTTGGCTTGAAAAAGGCCTCATACGAGGTCAGATACCTCACAGCAGAAAGCTCAGGTTCTTTCAAACCCTGAAATATTAGTTTCTAAGAGGGTTGGGAAATCGAAAACTCCATCTATACCAAGTCCTACACTGTCTGCACCTAGCAGCAATTCTGCACCTCTTTCACCTAGAAATTTAGCAAAAAGATTTCCTTTCCTTGATCAAGAATTACCTTTTACATCCACCTCATTTCGAGAACCCAAATTTCAAGAACAGTCTTTAGAGTCTATCTCTTTTTCAATAACTAAAAATATATCTACTATAGTTGTTCAACCTGAACCTATATCTACATTACTTCCTTTTCAACTCCATTTACCTTTCAAACAGGTTATGCATCTACTAGTACTCAAGGTTCAGTAAGTTCTAGTGCAAACATGGCAGCACCTGAATTTTTGTTGAATAGGTATGCACCTATTCAGTTTCCACAACAACTGAATCTGATGCCTCAAGAATACTTAAAGATTCTTCCTCATTTCACAGGGGAAGATGAAGAAACAACAGAGAAACATATAGCGGCATTTTGTAATTTTGCATAAAATCTCAATGTTGAACACTTGGATGTTTTAAGACTTTTTGTGCAATATTTAGATGGTGAAGCAAGAAAGTGGTTTAAAGGGCTTGCTAATGACTCTATCCCTACATGGGAAGAGATGGAGCACCTGTTCACCCAAAGATGGGGAGAGAAGCGAGATCATGGATATTCGCGTACATAATTCAATTCTATCAAAAGGAAATCTAATGAAAGCATTGTTGATTTCATCAAAAGGTTTAATAAGCTTTACAACAGTCTGCCAGTGGAGATCAAGCCCCCTCCTACTGGTGCAAAAGTGACTTTTGCAGGGGCATTTGAATCAGATTTTGGATTTACATTAAGGGAGAGAAGATCCACAACCCTTGACTAGATCCAAACTGATGCTTTAGAGATAGAAAAGCAAATATGGTGGCTACAGGCAAAGCACCAGAGGCACAGCCTACACAAGATAAGGGAAAGGCCAAAGAGGAATCATCTCAGAATTAGACATTGGAGGAAATGAACAAGGTGATAAAGAATTTGTCTAGCAAATTGATTAAAATGGAATTAGAAAATAAAAATTCTCAAAGGCAAGTATAGCAGAACAGAGGTTTTAATCCCCAGTTCAGAAAGCAACCTTTGCATATTTTGCAGAAGGAAAGAAAGGACCAAGATCAAGTCCAGGCACCACTCTACTTAGAGTCAGACGCTGGTGAAGCATCAGAAGAATATTCTAAAGATTAGGATGATCATATTTCCACATTGTATGCAGGGGGCGAAGATGAAATTGGTGTTGAAGAAGAATATACTGAAACCATGTTACTTTTGATGAAAATGAAATGGATGAGTATTGGAAGCAGTTTACCGATTTTATGCAGGCAGAATTGCACAAGAAGTATGACTTGAGATCAAGGAAAAGATCTAGAGTTCAAGAAAATGAAGGTGAGCAGTAGGTTTATGCTCCCTTACAAAAGGTGACTCCACAAGAGGCACAACCTGCAAAACAATTTAATAAAAGAAAGTAGCAGCAAAGTGTAAATAGCAAGACTCACATACATCAAGGTGAGTCTTCTCAAGATAAAACTGATAAAATTCCTTTAGAAAAAATTGTTTCCATCCCAAAAGAAATTCTAATTATGAGGAGAAGTGAAAAAGAAACAGAAAGGAATATAAGACAGCTCCATGCATTTAGTCTCACTAAAGAATTGGAGAAGATTAAAATTCAGGTGCCTCTCATAGAGCTAGTCAAGGCACTAGTTTAAAAAAAGGAAATTGTTGAGTTTATTAACTTGTCTCAAAATGTAAATGTGAATGATATTGTGAATCTACAAGAAGATAAACCAGTAGTTGTTTTTGGCCCACATGTCAAGGAGGTAGATTCTTCAACTCCCCCTTTCTACATCTCTTTATTGATTCATGATTTCATCTTGCATAATTGTATGCTTGACTCTGGAGCTTCACATAACCTCATGCCATTGTTAGTGATGAAACAGTTGAATTTACAAGTCACTAAGCCTTACAGAGACCTATATTCCTTCGATTCAAATAAGGTCAAGTGTCTTGGTGTTATTAAGAATAGGTGGTTTCATTAGCCTAGATCCCCAGCCAGAAGCTTAGTAATGGATGTGGTAGTAGCAGACATCCCTGCTAGGTTTGGAATGTTGCTATCTAGGTCGTGGGGGACTAAATTGGGAGGATTTCTGAAGTTGGACTTTACTTATGCTATTATATCGGTTTTTGGTGGGGTTGAGAGAAGGTTGTATAGAGAAATAATGTTTTTTAAGACAATTACAAAGAATGGTGCAAGTAATTCACCTATGTACAGCCAAGAAAAAGATGATTTCTCTTGTTTTATGTTGCATGATAATGCAGAAATTGCTGAAGATAATCAGAGGCAGCTCACTTCAGCATGTGTAAATACAGAGCTGCAACAGAAGGAGTATGGAAGTGCTTCTTTGATGGTGCCTACTCTAAGGGACAGGGGTTGGTTTCCTGTTGATTACACCTGGAGGTAACATGATGTCATTTTCTTTTAAATTAGAGTTTGAAGCAACTAACAACGTGGTAGAATATGAATCCTTAATCATTGCTCTTCAAACAACAAAACAAATAGGGGTTCAGTCCATCTCTATTTTTGGAGATTCATAATTGATTACTAAGTAGATCAAAAATCATTGTCAAACAAAACACCCTAGACTCACGGCATACAGAAATGAAGTTTGGGATTTAGTTGAGAATTTCTTTGATTCTTTCAATATACAGTTTATTCCAAGAGACGAGAACAGGTTAGCAGACTCATTGACTATGGCAGCCAATACTTTCAGACCTCCTATAAATCCAAGACTAAGGCATGAGGTCAAAATAAAGTACAGACCATATGTTCCAGATAACATAAAGCACTAGTAGGTTTTCGAAGATGACTAGCAAATCAAGGATTTTTTTACTATGATTGAAGACTTTCAAGGCACCAAAATTGATCAAGATGGGGATGAAGTAACAAAAAATGCAGAAGTAAATGATTATAAAAATTCTATAGCTAATCAGAAGATCATTCAATTGAAAGATAATGTTCTGCCAAGAGGATTTGTCCCTCTTGAAAGACTTTTTAATTCTAATGATGTAGTTGTTGCTTCAGAGAAAGTTTCTCATGATGAACAGGTCCAAGATTGCAACATTGGGACCCAAAAGGAGCCTAAGCTAGTCAAATTATTTAAGGGAGTTCCATTTAATTATAAACAAAGGTATATTGAGCTTTTTAAGAAGTACACTGACATTTTTGCTTGGTCATATGAGGATCTCAAGATATATGATGTGAACATAATTCAACATAAGATTCCCGTGAAAGAAGGGATTAAACCATTTAAGTAGAAACCTAGGCAGATGAATCCTTTGCTTTTTCCATTAATTGAAAAGAAGTTAAGAAGCTTATTGATTCCAAAATAATAGTTCCACTCTGGTACTCTGATTGGGTGGCCAATTTAGTACCTGTAAGGAAGAAAAATGGAGAAATCAGGTTATGTGTGGACTTTAGGAATTTAAACAGAGCTTCCTTAAAGGATAACTATCCATTGCCTAAAATGGATCATGTGTTGCAAAAGGTAACTGGATCATTCAAAATGTCGATGGTTAATGGTTTCTCCGGGTATAATTAGGTGGTTGTTGATAAGGAAGATCAAAAAAGACTGCGTTTACAACCCCTTGGGGAACCTTCATGTATGCTTGGATGCCCTTTGGGCTAACAAATGCAGGTGCAACATTCCAAAGAGCTATGGACATTGCATTTGTGGGTGATAAGTTTGTAGTGATATACTTGGATGATATCATTGTTTTCTCTAAGTCAGATGAGGAGCGTTTGGAACATCTGAAAAAGACTTTTGAGAAGTGCAGGAAATATGGGCTATCTTTGAATCCCAAGAAGTTTATTTTTTCTCTAGAAGAAGGCAAACTGTTGGGGCACATTGTTTCAAGAGATGGAGTTAAAATAGATCCAGCAAGGGTACAAGTTGTACAAAAAATACCTCTACCCAAAAATAAGAAAGACATTTAAACATTTCTGGGAAAATTAATTTTTCTAAGGAGATTTGTGTTTAATTATGCCGAAATTGTGAAAGATATTACTAATATGATGAAAACAAAGAATGAAGTACATTGGACTAAGGAGGCTAAGAAGTCATTTTCCAAAATCAAAGAAGCATTACAAGCAGCTCCAGTTTTGATTAGTCCTGATTATCAAAATCCCTTCCAAATATTCTCATTTGCATCACCTAGTTCAATAGTTGTTGTTTTTTTACAGAAAAATGATCAAGGTAAAGAGAAACCAGATGCTTTCTTTAGTAAGGTACTCAGGGATGCTAAACTCAAATACAATATTCTTGAAAAGAAGGTGTACGCTTTGGTGAAGGCTCTGAAAGCCTTCAGGACTTATGTGTTACAGTCACAGATCATCGCCTATGTGCCAAATGTTGCAGTAAAGGATGTCCTAGTCCAGAGTGATGTGGAAGGTAAAAGAGGAAAATGGATAGCTAAGATCCAAGAATATGACCTGGACATAAAGCCAACCAAACTAGTGAAAAGACAGGGGTTGGCGAAGATGTTGGATGAGTCAAACTTTCAGGCCCTGGGAATCAATTTATTAACACCTATAAAGGAAGAAATAAGTAAGAAAAATGAAGAAAAATCAAAGCCAGGTATGAAGATCTGATACAAATTTTTATGCTCATAATGGTATAAACACATAGTTCATTATTTATGTTTTCTTTATTGTCCTCGGTCATTGGATAGAACAAGATATAGAGCATTAAGAATCAAGGCACAAGCATATGTGATTGTAGAGGGTGGATTGTATTGGAAAGATCCTGCTGGAAGTTTGTTGCTATGTTTAATAGAAGATGAGTCTACAAAGATAATTAAGGATTATCATGAAAGATTATGTGGTGGCCATTACAGTTGGAAGGTCACTGCACACAAAATTCTCCAGGTGGGCTTTTATTGGCCTATATTATTTGGTGATATATATAGGTTTGTCAAAAGAGTCATCTTTTCGCTATGAAGAAGAAGTTAGCTCCATTGTCGTTGATCCCAATCTTCATAGAAGAGCCATTCAAACAATGGGGGCTAGACTTTGTTGAAGAGATTAATCCACCTTCGAGTGGATAGTACAAATGGATTCTTATAGCAACTTATTATTTCACCAAGTGGGTAGAAGCTATACCTACTAAAAAGGCAAATGACCAAGTGATGATGAAGTTTTTAGAAGAAAACATTTTCAGCAGATTTGAGTGTCTTGTTAAAATCATAACTGATAATGCTCAAGTGTTCAGTTCAATTAGGTTTGTTGCTTTTTGTCAAAAATATAATGTCATTCTATCTCATTCAACAGCTTATCACCCTCAGGTGAATGGATTGGTTGAATCCACCAACAAAACGTTGGTAAAAATTCTAAAAAAAACCATTGCAGAGAATCAGAAGGACTGGGATTCAAAATTAAAGTTTGCTCTTTGGGCCATCCGAGTGACTACAAAAATATCTACAGGTAGAGCACCTTTCGAGCTAGTGTATGGAACACAAGCTCTGTTTCCTAGTCAGCTTGTGAAGCTTCTAATTGCAATGATTCAGGAGGCAAAAGAAGAACCCAATGCTTTAGTGAGAAGGATGCATAAGGTAATGGAGTTGAATGAAAGAAGAGATAAGGTAAGAGATAATTTGATTATGTATCAACCAAAAATGAAGGGTATTTTTAACAAAAAAGCTAAAGAAATTGATTTTCAAGCTGGAGACTTGGTGCTAAGGTGGGATACCAGGAGAGAAGACAAGGGAAAACATGGGAAATTTGACCCTCTCTGGTATGGCCCATTTAGGATTACAAAGCTAAGGGCAAATAATACATTTTTCCTAGAGAACCTTGATGGTGATACTTTATAACTACCTGTCAATTGGTAGTATCTCAAACATTATTTCCAATTCTAAGCCACGTTCACCTTGTCATTGTAAAGACCGGGGTGAATCCATTGTACATTTTTCATAGAACTGAATCTGGCGAAGCAATACGTGACTCCATGCCCGAAGTGAAGGCACTAATCTATGGTTCTTAGAGTTTATGTGACAAAAGCACTATCCCCAGGTGGAGCCAAGTGTTGTAGCCTACTTTGTCATTTAAATTTTCATTTTTCATATTACTCAAAATTCAAAAAAATGGAATATTAAATTCTGAAAATCAAAAGATAATTAGAAATTTTAGAGTATTTGTTACACTAACGGCAACATTTAAGATGTTATGAAAGTGGGCCCGATCCATCGGTTAAAGCTCAAACATGTCAGCGAAGTGTGATCAAAGATCGGTGAGGGAGACATGTAAGGTGTTCTGTGGGGGAACAAGGAGCACGAGTTATAATTTATAGCTCAACCCCCGTAGTTGACCCTGATGTCAACATGGTTGACTGAAATCAACAGCCCATGATCGTCGCAGGGGTTCAACCTTGATCAAACTCTCGTACACTCCCTACTCTTGTAGTGGGCCACCCCGCTTTGTTTACTCCACATCACCTCCGCCAAACCATTCGCCACTCCCATTCATTTCTGTCCAACTCACCCACCATACCTCATCACCTCATATGCCACTCCATTAATTCATTACATTAATTGCAGGTTTCCCTCTTTTTTGCTTACCATATATAAAAGGAAAGTGAAAACCCTGTTGCATTAGTCATTTTCTTTCGGTACTGAGCGGCTCGCCTCCAATTCAACATTCCAAGTCAGAAACTGTCATTCACAGATGCCATGGCCAAACAAGGTTGGGCTTCCCTCTTGCTAGGATTTACAGGGAAACTTGCTACCATGGAAAACATATGAGACCTTGCTAGTTGAGGCAAAAAGCAAAGTTGACAATACCCATGAGAAGACAATAGTACTGAAGGGAGAAACTATTGTGAATTATCTTAATAAAGATTTTAAGCTTATGTGGATGGTGAAGAATTTGTCTACAGACAAGCCTACTTATAGTAGGATTACAGCATGCAAAATGGCACTCAACAAATTGGAAGAAGCACCAAAGTCACATGTACCATTGTGGAGAAAATGCAAAGAGTGGATGATAGAGTGAACAAAAGATGCACCAGCAGGACCATCCACTCAAGCGACTGATTCGAACAATGACTAGCAATCACCAATCATAATTTAATTCCTTTCCATTTTATGTTATCTTTTTTCTTGAGGAAAATGAGGTGTCTTTTACCCTCCAATGTAATTTTCTGAAACGACTTTTTACTTTAGGCAATTAGAAAGTAGTTAAGTAGTTTGACAGTTTTGGTAGTTACCAACTATCCTATTATGTATAAAAGGAGGAAAAATCAAAGAACAAAGGTCAGAATTTTGGAGAATCTGGAGACTACATAATTTTTACTTGATAAATTGAGGATGAATGAAAGAATCAAGATTTTTCCATATAGTGTTGGGTATGATTTGTAATCTTTCTGTTATGTGCCATTTTGTCTTTCCCTCTCTTTAAATATGGTAATGAAGTTGCGGGTCTTTGTTTGTTGTTGTGAAAAAAGTTAAATTTCCTTAAAATAGCGCTCCCATGTTTAAAACTTCTTTCTCTGTATTTATTCTAAGTTAAAGATAATAGTTGCTGTCAAACACAACATATTGTCTTTAATTTCCCAAAATATTATTCACACATCATTTATATTCAGCACCACATGGCATCTTGAGACTTTAATATCAGTTATATATCAAGGGTTTTAAGATAATGCTCTTCATACTCCTCAAGATAAAGACACCTTATACAAATGAGTGATATGCATAATAATACTTTAATGTCTTAGGCACAATTTCTCCACAGCCTAGAAATTGGTTTCCTAAGGGACAACAGCAGACATGGTATTACACATTACATTTTTCCTTTGACTGGGTATTACTTTGTTTTTTACCAAAAAAATTTACAACTTCTCCATAGTTTAACATTATGGATTGAAATTTATTATTTTTTATTAATGTTGAAAATTATTTATCTAAAATACGATTGGTTCAAGTCTTATTCCATAATAATTGTTTTGGGTGCTCAGTCACAATTGAATGAATTATTTTCCCCTCATCGTGCCACTACTGCCAAAAACTAGGAGCTTCTGGCATATACCTTTGGCAGCTTTGTCCATTAAGTGAATCTTCATTTTGTACCCTTCATTTTGTCGGCATTGTGCCTTCCCCCTTAGAGATTCAACGTGTTGGCTCTATATATGCTTGGGATAAATTCCCTTCACCTTTTCCCTATTCACACAAGAACAATTAGGCCATAGGCATTCCCCTATTTCAACTCTGACTAAAATATTGTGATTGCAATTTTGTCTCATCCTCGTCACTTAGCCAAAGTAAATTAGTAATAATCACTTAGATAAAATCAATGGATGTAAGGGTTGCTAATGCATTGGCCAAAGCTAGAGGGGTTGTCCATGGAGCATTATGTTTGGGCAGGTAATTGCCTCTTCACTCATAGTTGGGAAAATCAATTTGTAAGATGTCACAAGCTAATTCCCAACTTTAGAGGATCATATTGAGAAGAGTTCTTGTTAAGTCATGAGCTCTAGTGCCAACCCATTTGGCTCGGGTACTTTGATCTGGTCATTTTCTAGCTTTCCAAATTTTATAAATAAATATTGCACTGGTGCTTCCTTGTCTACTTGTTCATGGGCACGAAATCCAAAATTTGTTTTCACACTTCCTTTCAAAAAACTTGCTTTTATAATTGATCCAATCATAGTGGATGTAGAGATGATAGTATTGAGGAAATGAATGTAGCAGCTAATATTACAGGAAATAAATTATTCTCATCCACAACATTAGATGAAGTGGGAGCAGTGGTCCATTATGTATGCTATTGACATCAATGGCTTCCTTGGATGGTCGTAGAACATCTTGATTAACAACGAATTCATATTTTCCACTATGTCTTTGGCTTTGATATCGTTGAGCCTCCTTCTCTTTGTGTTTCTTATTTTCTCTTCTTTCAAGGCAGTTATCGCTATATAAAATTGAAGGAATAATTAATTTGCTATATAATTATATCGATAACAGTGTCTACCTTGGAATAGGGCTTCCAAAATTTCAATTTAATTATTAGTAATTAATAGGTGGATGGTAGGGATTTAACCTCTACAAAATATCCAACGATAAAGAGTTGATATTTATTTAAAAGATATTTATGCATTTTTTGCTTTTCAATTTAATTTTTAAAAATGATATAAAATCAAATTATATATATAGATTGAATCATTGACCGGATAATCCACAGTATGAACATTTTTATACCAACGTTTCAAATCCCAAATGGGATCCATCATCAGGGTTTAAAAATGATATAAAATCAAATTATATATATAGATATTGACAGTGAAATTAGTTATGGTTTTTTATTTATTTGGTATTGATAAGAAACGGTATTGTAACAAAGTCTATCTAATAATAGGTTAAGAATCTCCATGGTAAAGTTGGGGTGAATTTCCATGTTTAAGAATCTTGTTACATGTTTTTAAATGTAAATATATTTAATTAATATATTAATTATTTTTATAAAGAATAATAATAATATTTTAATAGCTTTGCAATGTTTAAGGCCCTTATATGGACTAGAAAAAACCTAGCGAGTTACATCTCTGTATATGGCTTTAGGCTCTGAAAGAAGTGGCCCCTCTACCTCCCCCTACACTTCACATTATGGTTTTTAATGCTTTAGTGATGAGAGGATCGTGGCCCAAACTAGCCATATTTTTCAAGAAATTAGAATAAATCCTCAAGATCTCAATTCATGATACTCAATGTCACCTACAACTCTTTGTTTAGCAAACCAAGATTTGTTGGGATAATTTACAGGAATTTGTCCCTCCCCCAAATCGCTCAACACCTGGACCAACAAAAAATGGAGACCTCTTATCTCATGGTAGATTTCTATGTCATTTTGTGAGTAGGGTTTTTTAATTTTCTCTTTGGAAACAAGGTTAATTGAGATTTATTATTTTGTAGTTGCCCATATTTCATGGATGCTTAGGGTTTGTATATAGATCACTGAACCTTATATTTTAACCCATAAAATGATTTTATTTCTACAGTTTCATTCTAGTTCAAACTCCCATTTCTCCCTTTTCATGGTTGGAGTGATGAAATCTTCAAATCAATAAGGAATTCCTTAGGAAAATATATCATTCAAGATGAACCACACAAAGGTATATCGTCCTATGCTTAAATTTGCATTGAATTTGACCTAGATAAAGGGTTTCCCTTTGTAATCATTTTATCCCTGGATAACTAGCCTTTCATCCAAGAGGTGGATTATGATCAACTTCCTTTAAAGTGTAAGTGTTGTCATGAATATGGCCCTTTTTCAAAGGATTGAAAAAAAATAGAGGACTAACGGAATCTTACAAAAGAAGGAGAGCAAGGGAAACAAGAGAAGAGGAGAAGAGAGTCAGGTCATCAAAACATAGGTAATAAAGGACATAGGAAATTTAATGAAGGTATGCAATTTTACCCTCACCTAAGAAAGGTGCCTCCCCTATTGGGCCACAAGACTCCACCTCTAGTGAAAATAACATGATTTATCATTTAGGAAAATAGTTTGAGGCCCTAGAACATGTAGATGAAGAATGATGGATTCAAGTAGATATAGAAATGGAGCCCCCAAATGAAATAAATCTAAATAATCAAGGAGAACATAATGAGAAGACATCACCATTAAAAATCATAACCAATATGGACCAAAATAGTGAAAGAGTCTGAATCAAAAGAGGAGGAGGAAATTAGTTTCCTAAAAGTCATCAAGTCCATCATGGTCTCTCTTTGGTTGGATATGGGGATGAATGATCTGAGGAGGATCGCCAACAAGACTTGGGATATCAATGTGGGACCTAGAAAGTCGAAAGGAAAGTAAATAAAAATTTGATGGAAAATTAAGCCAACAAGAATAATGAATTAGGGAAGTAGAAACACATAGATGTAGCCTTATTAAAAAAAACAAGATCAAATATAAAGGGGGTAGTCTTCCCCCTTATTGACGGTCTTGGACCTGCCAACATTCAAGGGGGTCTCCTCAGTAAGAAGTCCCAACTAGACCTCAGACCGTTTGGAGTAGGAGTCCCAGCAGTGGGTGGTAATGCAGTGCCTTGACCACGGTATTGCGCAGAGATAAGTATGATGACTTTGGTCAAAAGTGTTGGGTTGTGTTATATTCTTTCCACGACTACCCCAGACGTGGACCTACCTATGGTTTTGTGCATGAATTTCGCACATGGTTTTGGGCATGATGGTTTTCTGTCCATGGTATTTTGTAGATCCAGTCAAGGGAACTACAGTTATATTCTAATCCAGGGTTAATGGATTGGGGTTTATGGATGCTTCAGAATGTATATATATGTGAATAGAATGAAAAAGCAATCTAGTAGTCCCGGTTTTGGGATCTAGGGGAAAATCTCTATGTATATTTGTTTTATGTTTTATGCTCTCACCATTGTTTAATTTTTGTTTTTAGAATTAGTATGCAGGTAATTTATGTATGGGGTTAAAACCTACATTTGGTATCAAAGTTGTTTTGGCTTTAAGGGGATGCCTTTGTTGTTGAGGGGTTTTACTCAGGCATGTGGTAGACCTTGTTCAGTGGGAGATCTACGGGATCGATTCTTGTGGTGAAAGAATATGGCAAGTAGTGGAAAGATAGAGATCAAGAAATTTAATGGTCTGAGTTTTGAGTTGTGTAAAATCAATATGGAGGATCTGTTGGTGGATAAATATCAGTGGATCGTTGTAGATTCGGGTACTAAACCAACAACAATGTCAGTTAAAGACTGGGAGAAATTGGATTGGAAGGCAAAGAGCATAATATGATTGTGTTTCTCAGATTGAGTATTGTTGAATGTATCAGGGGAAGCTTCGTGAAGGCTTTGTGGGACAAGTTAGGGACTTTGTACCAATCTAAGTGTTTGGTGAATAAATTGTTCCTATGGAAAAAGCTATATAACTCAGCATGAAAGATGGAGACTCGGTGACAAAGCATTTGAACGCCTTTAATACTATGGTAAGACAGTTATTATCTATTGATATTAAAATTTTAGATGAAGATAAGTGCATCAGTTTGTTGTGTTCTCTACCAGATTCATGGGATAGTCTAGTTGTTGCAATAGGTAGCAATGTAACTGCCTTGTAGTTTGATGAAACAGTCTCATCCTTGTTGTCAGAGGAGATGAGATAGAAAAATATGGAGGGTTAGAATGGTGATGTCTTGTTTGTACGAGGACGATCCCAGAATAGAAACAAAAATAAGTCCTCGAGTGGGAGACCTAAATCTAGAGGAAGATATAAATCTCCAGGAAAACCTATAAAGGTGTGCTGGAAATGCGGAATCAAAGGACACTTCAAAAGGGATTGTAAACCTAAAGCTCCTGAGAAATTAAATGGATTTGATGATGCTCCTTCTACAGAGGCGAAAACCACCTCAAATGAAGGTGGGGATCTGTACTTGGCTTCTTCTTCAAGTACACATGTAGATCATGAGGCATGGTTGATTGACTCAAGTGCATCCTTTCACTTCACTCCGCATAGAGAGTGGTTCTGTGAGTATGAGAAATATGATGGTGGTGATGTCTTCTTAGGGGATGATAGGAAGGCTACAATCGTTGGTTGCGGAAAAGTCAATTTGAATTTGCAAGGTGGAAGGATTAGAACACTTTAGGGTGTTTTGCACATTCCTGCATTGGCCAGAAATATGATTTTTGTAAGCAAGTTGGATGATGCAAGTGTAAAAAGAATGTTCGAGAAAGATACCTGCAAGATGGTTTGGGGAGCACTAGTATGGATGTGGGGAGTTCAGATTGGAACTTTGTACAAGGTTCAAGGTAGAATTTTTATTGATGGGTGCAATGGTTCTGTGGGAAAGTGGAGCAAAAAATCTAGAGGTCTCTGGAGAAAAGGCCATGCTATGGTATCAAAGGCTTGGACATATTGGGGAGAAGGGCCTTCGAATAATTCATGGTAATGGTATGATAGAAGGTATTGTTGTCCTTTAAGATAACCTAAGGTCAATTAGTTATTCCAAATCATCTATAATGTTTTGTTTGTTTTAAATGATTGGATGACCTGTGAACTATTTTATAAACAGGTGCTTTAAACTTAGACATATTTTGATAAAATGAAAGGCTTTTCTTTAACTGCACATGGTTAGTTTGATTTTAATGGGATAGAGAAGTAGAGTGTGAAGAGGTATAATTGATTTAATTTTCAAACTGAGTATTTAACCATTTACATGAAGAAATTAAGAAAGCAGTGCTTTCTTAATCAACAAAATATAATCAAACTATTATAGAGATATAGTGTAATTTATATTCAAAGAGGAATTTACAATACAGATAGTTTTGTAAATTATTCCCTTATTCAAATTACAACTTCACAGAGGATCCAAAATGAAACTGAAATTCAATAAAAATTTAAATCGGATAACTGCAAAAGACTTAATTTATATGAAGAAAAACATAATGAATAGACAAGATGAAATACAACTCACTGGGAGACAGACCATATGAGGCAAATCCAGAATATTTTATTATTTCAAAAATGCTTTAGCTTAGTACAAATCTTCTTGATAACTTGTTCAAGGGTTCAACCCATAATAACTCAAAGGAGGAGTTATTTATACAAAATTTTACAAAACATCTACAATCTGTTTGGAATAGAATGCCAAAATAGTACAAAATTACAAAAATAGAACAATATAAAAGGAACTGAAAAATTGTTGAAGAGGTGGCTCTATCCTTTGGGAATATGTTGATGATCTAGCCTATAAACATTGATGTGATGTCATGAAAACACTGATGAGTTGTCCTGAAAACACTGATGAGCTGTCTTGTTGTCACAATGAGGAATTACTCAATTGTTTGACACAAAAGATCCCATCTTTGTTCACTTGGGATTTCTACATTTATCATCTTCCTGAATGTTTCATCCACCTTTGTATATCTTTCGAAATTAGGCTTGGTGAGAAAAAGTTGCTTTATTTCATATAAGATGGTTAAATCATATTCCAAGGCTTCTAGAAAATCCCTCCCTGTTATATGTCCTTTCACTCCTGCAAATTTGGCTCTATCTACTGCAATAGCATATAACTCCTTGCAATAATCATATAATCCAATCAAATTATCATTCAAAGCTACTAATCCTGGCAAACCTTTCTGATTTAAAACATTATATTTTGAATGAATCTCTTGATAGAAATCTCCACAGTTTGATTGATCAAATTCCTTTTCTGTAATACCTTTTTGATCTCTAGGATGGTGGTTGTTCTGTCAGAGATGTTTATTTATTCTAATTCCTCTTTTCTCTTTGAATTTAAAACTTTGATCATATTTGTAGCTTCTGTTGGCTTGGTCTTCAAGGCTGCTTTTTGTTCTTCAATCACTACTTTGTACCTAGTAATGAGTTCCTGCTGCTCAAAAATAATCTGTATGGATGGCCATACATCTGTCATGGATTGACTGATTTTGTCCAAATACTTTCCTTGACATGAGCCAAAGTGTCTGCCATTAGTGAATCACTCTCCATTTTTTGGATTTTAAGTTCCAATTTGTGAGTCTTCTGCATTTCTTCCAGATACTTTGTATCATTTTGCACTTTCTGTAATTCCCGATTTTGAAATTTCTGAAGTAACTTCTGGTTTTTCTACTTCTGTATTGACAATTTATGAGTTAATCTAGTTGGTTCAGCTACTGTTGATGTAGACTCAATGATTGTAGATGAAGAACTAGGCTTTGTACCTGCAACTTCTATTGGGACTGTTGTAATGGGCACCATGGAAAGTTGTGTTGTTTCCTTCTCCTTTATAGCTCTTCGATCTGCTCTTCCATTTTCTTCAACTGTATATTCTGCTCAATGATAAGCTTGAGAATATCCTCCTTTTGTTGTTCACTTTTTGGTCAAAGGATCTTCTGTTCAAGGCAACTTCAATTGTTTCTTCAATGTAGCAATGTCTGAATCTTTCTTCTTAAGGAGTAGTTCTGCAGCTTTTACATCATGGGGATCATATCCCACTTTAATCACAAAATCCTCTAGTGATTTTATTATGTTGTCTTTAGAAAGAGAGGAGATATTTTCTAACTTAAGTTGGGACTAAACATTTGATAGAGCAATCCTAAGTTTAGAAAGATACATGGTTGTAGTTGTCATAGTAGAAAACAGCATCTCACCAGTTTGTTTGTGCATGTCCATCTGGTCAATTGGATGGATTTGACTGGTGTCAAATGAAAACACAGTCTTCTTGTAATCATATGGTGATTTAGGGAATGGAATCTGGGCTTGTAAGAAATCCATTTGCATTCTTCCCTTCTCACTATCGAAAGAAGAAAGGAGCCTATGTTGGGAGGTGGAAGTTTGCTTCCAGAACTGACTGTACACATTGGATTTTAAAGTCTCATTTTTCTGCTTGATTTCTAGGAACCTTGAAAATATGTTTTGGTCATCCGAGGTGTTGGTTCCCGTTGACTGAATAATTTCTAGAGGTTCTCTAGAAGGTGAAGTTGTAGGGGGAGTAGGTGAAGCACTAACTGTGGGAGGAGTGGTTGAAGTACTAACTCCTGCTGATGTAGGCACTTTTGGATCTCCAAAATCAATGATCACTGGTGGAGTTTCTTTTGCCGATGTGGCCAAGCTGACTTTAGGCTTCTTTTGCTGAAAAATGAACCCTTCTAGCACATCTTCAGTTGATGAAGTTTCCTCTCTCAACCTTTTCTGTTGCTTGCTCTAAGCAACTGGAATCTAGTCAATGGGAGTAGACACAACTTGCTTATCTACTTCTTGAAGAGTCCCACCAATCCATATTTCTTGATTCATAAACTTTTCAATTTACGGCCTTCGAGTATGGTTATAAGGAGTCATCTTGAAACTAACCCTTAAGGCAGAAATGATGCCAAAAGGATCATAGGACCAAGTGAAAATAGGCTGGAAATTCATCTTCTTCAATAATGCATCTGCCTCAAGACCAATTGATCTGGTGTTGCAAATAAATGACCCAATCTGTGCTTTAAGCTTGAAGTGAGACTTTCTTTTACCTAACACAAAATGTAGCTCATCCATGTGAATCATCTGCCTGATATATTCTAGAGAAAATATCCTCAAAAGAACATATATGGGCAGCTTGTATGGTGCAAGCTCACATCCATATATTCTTATCTCAGTGTAGTTCTGATATAAATACTAGTGACCAGTTTTGGTTTGTTCACTTAAGTGTAGGATCCTTTTAATTTCATCCCCAATCCTAGGCTCTTTCTAACTATTAAGGAGTTGTACCATTGGATGTATAAATTCATCCATAAATTCTGCAAATGATGAGGTGGTAGAAGTTTCCCTGGCCATTTATGTCCAGTGAATCACTGATTGATTCACTCCTTGTTCATCCTCCTTGCTGAGTTTGTTTGGTAACAGATCACCCTGTTGGAAAAGAAGCATGTGGAAAATTACAGAGCTATAATTGAACACTCCCTGCACAGTGAAGTTCATGAATATTTCATGCATATTATCAGCCAAGAATTGGCTGTAATTATACATGAATGTTGGTTGTTGGTATTTATTAAATATATATAAGAAACCAAGGGTAACCTCATCAATGGACTAGTCATCAAGGTATCCTAATAGATAGGAAATTAAGGAAATGCAATGTCTAGAGGCTTCAGGAAATATGGCAGATTAATAAGGTGGATTTCTTTTGGGCAATTTTGCATCCTTAGGCAAAAATATTTCGAATACTTGGGCTCTCTATGGGAAAGTTAACTTATGGTATAGATCCATAAGTGTTGCTGGTGAGAATTGATTCAAGAAGTCAATTTTAGGAACTAAGAGCATTTCATTTATAGTTTGAGAAGAAATGGTTATCATAATGTCTCCATTCTGAGCCATGACTGCCCTTTTCATAGGATCATACTTGGCTTGACACCAGGAAATAAGGTCAAGGAATTCATGTGTCTTTGGGAAACTATAAAAAGGTAACAGGGATTCCCAAAACCTAATCAGATCTTGTTGGTCGAGATAGTTTTGTTTAAGCCACAAGTGTAGTTCATAAAAATCAAACTCACACTTGGTCTCTACAAACTTGAATACTGAATCGACAATCGGGATATGGTCAAGGTCAAGCTAGGTTGGGGTGACAGTACTTTCCTCTGTGGTTTGCTTCTTGGATTTTTCTTTTTGGGCCATGGTGGCAGACAAGAAGAAAAATGGTTATAAGTGACAAACTGAGCAAAAGACCAGAAATTCTGCAATACTGTAAACCTGCAAACAATTGAAAATGATCAGGAGAAAGTGACAAAGAGGTTGGTTTCGTTTTATTTATAATATGCGGGAAGGGGTAACGGTTTTGTTAATAATCGTAGCAGTTTTAAATGCAAGGGAGCGGGACTGCAACGGATGGATACAATGGGTATGTCGAACGGGGGGATAAGCGTGTAAAGATGTAATGGATGGGTGGAATAAGCAATGGATAGGTGAGATGTTAGCATAACGCCTTTGGCGAGGTGAAAGAGTCATTAGCGAATAAAACCACGAGTGGTTTGCAGGGGGATTAGGGAGTTGTTTGTGGTTTTGTGCAGGGGGGGTGCGGAGTGATGTGAGGGTGATACGTAAGGTCAGGGAGTCCGCCATGGAAACCGCTTTGCAGACCCGCCCCTTGCCCCCATCGCGTTAACGTGAAATAGTGGAGGGGGATGCGAAATCTCTCCCCACCATTGATCTAGGCGGGGAGTAGATCAATCGTTGGATCATTCATCCTTTTTATGAAAAACAACAAGTCCTTTTTGTTGTTTATTGATTTGGGTCAAATCAAACTTATGCATTATAATATAATTGAAATGCTATAGTTTATAACAAAGAATTAATCTCGATTAAATAATTAATCATATATTAACATGATTTGACATTTTTCTGATGTGGCGCATTTGGACTAGTAGCCTTTGCATTTATTTTGTATGAAAATGAAGCCTTTTCTTTATTTTTTCTTCCCTAACATTTTATTTTTCTTTTGCCTTCTTTATTTAGGGTAGGTAACTCCTATCATTATATTGATATGGATGCCTATAAAATATTAAATTGTCCTAACATTTTAATTTTTCTTTTCTTTTGCATCCATATCCTAACTTAGCATTTTAAAATTATTTTTGACTAATATACTAACTTATCAAAACCAAATTATGTTACAACATCGGCTCCATCTGGGGACTGCTTCCCCTTGTGGGATGCAGAGAACAAGCAGGTCCAAGTACCTTCTCCTTGGGCTATGGAGTCTTTGCTGAAACAAACACTCACTTGCAAATTTCTCAAAAATAAAATGAACTCTCCGGATATTTACAGATGATGAATGAATGGATGAAAAAATAATACTAAATGTAACATTTCAAGTGTTTCCCATTAACTGGTAATGAGGAATACTCTCCTTCCAAATTCTGTAGGATGAATGTATTGTTCCATGTGACTTCTGCAATGCTAAATGGACCAAACCAAAGGTTGTCAAATTTTGGATGCTTTCCTTTATCTTCTCTCCTTGTATCCCATCTAAGCACTAGGTCACCTTTCTTGAAATTCCTTTCTCTAGTCTTTCTGTCAAACAGTTCCTTCATCTTATTCTGGTATTTCCTTAGTTTGTACTGAATTTCAGCCCTAACTTCATTCAACTCAATGATTTGATTACTTCTTCTTGAGAAATCATCTTTTTCTTCATAGGATTCCTAAAGGAATCTCATAATAGGTAAAGCTAAATGAGTGGGAAAAACTGCTTCCTTACCATAAACTAATTGGAAAGGAGACTTGTTTGTTGACCTCTTAGGAGAAACTCTGTTTGCCCAAATTGCATGGACTAGGTGGTTGTCCGAACTCTTTTTATGGTCTTCAAGAGTCTTCTTAATGACCTTAACTAAGCTCTTATTGGAGGACTCTACTAGCCCATTACCCTGTGGATAATATGGTGTAGAATGGTGTAATAGGATTGAATACTTTTGACAGAACTCAATCATTTTAACACTACTGAAAGTTGTTGCATTATATGTAACAATATGTTGAGGACATCCAAATCTTGATAGGATATTTTCTTCAAGGAATTTAATCACAACAATATCAATTGCATTTTTAATAGGTGTGGCTTCTACCCACTTGGTAAAATAGTTTGTAGCAGTTAAAATCCATTTGTGTTGATTACTTGATTGTGGATGAATTTTCCCTATAAATTCCAACCCCCATTGTAGAAAAGGAGCATGAACCAATACTGGAACCAAAGGAAGTGCGGACAGTTTCTGTTTTCCTACAAATAATTGGCATGGTATGCAACTTCTTATTCTTTCTCCAACTTCTTTAAAAAGTGTGGGCCAGTAGAAACCTACTTTTAAAATTTTGTAGGTTATTTCTCTCCAGGCATAGTGTCCACCATAAAACCCTGCATGAAACTAATATATAATTTCTTATGTTTCATTTTCAGTTAAACAAAGAAGAAGCATTATTAAGAGGGTCTTTCCAGCTTTGATAATGCAGTGTTTTATTGTTGTAAGCTTCAGGGCTTTGCACTACTTCAAGTCAAGATCAGTTGGACATTGAAAATCCCTAAGAAACTGCACAATATCAGAGTACCAGTCAGATAGTAGATATTTCTGATCTATATGAACAAGAATGGCTTGATCTGAAGAAAGAGGTTGTTGTGGGTTCTCCCCTTCTGTAAGAGGAGGAGGTTCTTGTGGGTTCTCCCCTTCTATAAGAGGAGGAGGTTCTTGTGGATTCTCCCCAGATGAGATTGAGGAAGGTTCTTGTGGATTCTCCCCAAATGAGATTGAGGAAGGTTCTTGTGGATTCTCCCCAAATGAGATTGAGGAAGGTTCTTGTGGATTCTCCCTAGATGAGATTTCAAAAACCAAATTTATCCCTAATGCTTTACAATTGGATTCAGCTAACACTTTGGCCAAGCCTTGGCCTTTTACTAGTTTTGTGGTCTTAATTTCAAGGTCAAATTCAAGGATCTTAGCAATCCATCTCCCTCTTCTTCCATCAGTATCAGGTTGGGTCAAAATAGTTTTAACAACATGATTAGGGACATAAGTTGTAATGTGTGAATGCAAGACATAAGTTCTAAAGGCTTTGAGGGCTTGGATTAAGGCATAAGCTTGTTTTTCAACAATATCATACCTAAGTTCAGCATCCCTCATAACTTTGGAAAATAAAGCTATATGCTCATCAACACCATTTGTGTTCTTCTATAAAAGTACAACTGCTAAGGTTGTCTCAGATGCAAAAGAAAATATACTAAAAGGTGAAGAATAATCAGGGTGGCTAATGTAGGGGCCTCATATATAGCCTTTTTGATCTGATCAAAAGCATATCTAGCTGAAACTATCCATTTCACTTCATTATTTTTCTTTAGCATATCAGTTATATCCTTAACTATCTATGCATAATTAGGGATGAACCTTCTGAAAAAAATTATCTTCCCAAGGAAGGTTTGTACCTCTTTCTTATTCCTTGGTAGAGACAGGGTTTGAATAGCTGAAACTCTCTTTGGTTCAATTATAACTCCCTCCTTGGAGATTATATGCCCTAGTAATTTCCCTTCCTTTATAGCAAATAAAGATTTCTTTGGATTGATGGATATGCCAAATTTCCCACACCTGTCAAAAAACTTGCTCAAGTGTTTTAAATTATTTTCATCAAAATCAGAGAAAATAGTTAAATAATCTAAATAAATGACAGTAAATTCAGATGTTTTACCTACAAAGGTTAGATTCATGGCTCTCTGGAAAGTGGCTCCAACATTTGTCAACCCAAACGGAATTCTAGCATACATTAATGTACCCCAAGGAGTGGTGAAAGCAGTTTTTTCTTGGTTAGTTTGACTTACCATGCTCTGGTTGTAGCCAGAAAATCCATCTAGCATAGAAATCCTATTTGCACCTAAAACTTTCAGAAGTAGATGATCCATTTTGTAGGTTTTAACCCCATACAGAAATTACCTACATTTGAATTCTAAAAACACAGAAAATAAATAATGCGAGAGCATAACACATAAAACACATATACATAGAGATTTTCCCTTGGATCCAAAAACCAAGACTACTAGCTTGATTTCTTTTTCATTATATTCCTTTCAATGTTACAATACATATTTATACATGCTGAAGCATCCAATACCATGGACCGAAAACCATCGCGTCCAAAACCATGTGTGAAAATCATGCACAAAACCATAGGTAGGTCCAGCCAACCTAACATAGGGTCCAAAACCAAAATTTTCAGGGGCGCTGCCCCGAACCCCATAGAGTGGGGTTACCTGCACCCCACAAACCCCTTGTGACTCCCCCTGCCACGCAATCGGTGCAACGAAGGGGGGCTCCGCCCCCTTCTAACCCCCTGGTTAACTACGTGGGCTAGTTGTGGAAAGAATATAACACAACCCAACATTCTCCCACTGTTGTTTTCTTTTCACAGGGGGCCAGAAGAGAGCTTAGTCATTTATCCAGCCCTACAACACCCATTGTTTCTCTACACCAAGAGAACTTCTCAGAGCTCACAAATTTTGTTAATGCATCTGTAGTATTCTTCAAAGTGTCCACCTTTAC
>APFE030675200.1:66707-120977 GCA_000404065.3 Pinus taeda
ATCCCACGAATCTGGTAGAGAACACAACAAACTGATGCACTTATCTTCATCTGAAATTTTAATATCAACAGATGATAATTGACTTACCACAGTATTAAATGCATTCAGATGCTCTGTCACTGAATCTCCATCTTTCATCCTCAAGTTATACGGCTTTTTCCGCAGGAACAATTTATTCACCAGAGACTTAGATTAGTACCAAGTCCCTAACTTGTCCCACAAAGCCTTCATCGTAGCTTCACCTGATACATTCAACAATATTGAATCTGAGACACATAATCGCATTGTGCTCTTTGCCTTCCGATCCAAATTCTTCCATTCTTCATTGGACACTCTCGTTGGCTTAGTACCCGGATGTACCACGATCCACCGATCTTTATCCACCAACATATCCTCCATCTTGAGTTTCCACAACTCAAAACTCTAACCATTGAATTTCTCGATCTCTATCTTTCCACTGCTCGCCATCTTCTTTCACCACCAGAATCGATCTCGCATATCTCCCACTGAACAGGGTCTACCATAGGCCTGAGCGAAACCCCTTAGCAACAAAGGTGTCCCCTTGAAGCCAAAACAACTCTGATACCAAATGTAGCTTTTAACTCTGTACAGAGATCACCTGCATACGAATTATAAAAACATAGAAAATAAACAATGGGAGAGCATAACACATAAAACACATATACACAGAGATTTTTCCCCGGATCCCAAAACCGGGACTACCAGCTTGATTTTTTTTCATTATATTCCTTTCAATGTTACAATACATATTTATACATGCCGAAGCATCCAATACCATGGACCAAAAACCATTGTGTCCAAAACCATGGACCGAAAACCATCGCGTCCAAAACCATGTGCAAAAATCATGCAAAAAACCATAGGTAGGTCCGCCCAACCTAACATAGGGTCCAAAACCAAAATTTTCACCCCACAAACCCCCTTGTGACACCCCCCGCTACGCAATCGGCACAACGAAGGGGGGCCCTCCTAACCCCCCGGTTAACTACATGGGCTAGTCATGGAAAGAATATAACATAACCCAACACATTTTGGGAAATGGATAGTTATCCTTTAAATATGATTTGTTCAGATTTTGGAAGTCTACACATAGCCTAATCTCACCATTTTTCTTTCTAACAGGAACTAGGTTGGCTACCCATTCAGAATATCTTAAGGGTACTATGATATGAGCATCAAGAATCTTTCTTAGCTCTTTCTCAATAGTTGGAAGTAGTATGGGATTGATTCTTCGTAGTTTTTGTTGAAAGGGTTTTGCTTATGGTTTCAAAGGAATCTTATGCTCAATCAAAGATGTATCATAAGTTTTTAACTCCTTATAAGACCAGGCAAAAACATCTTTGTAATTTTTAAGAAGATTCAAGTATTCAATTTTTACATCCAAAGGCAAGGTTGATGATAATTTAACATTTCTCACATCATTCAAAGTCTCAATATTGCATTCTTCGATTTCTTCATCAGGTGAGTTAAACAAGGGATTTTTAGAAACATCTTTATTATCAAATAATTTTTCCAATGGAACTAATAATTTAGGAATAAAATTATTAGATACTTGGATGATATCATGATCAAGAATTTTTGGATTGAATGAAATTTCTGGACTTCAGTGACTTGATTCCTGAACATATTTTTGATCTTCTTCAATTTGTATAGTTTAAAATTCATCAATGACTTGAAGTAAAGATTTTAATTGTACATCATCCTCAAAAATCTACCAGTGTTTAAGGTTATCAGGAAGTAATGGCCTATACTTGACTTGAATCTGGTATTCTAAAAATAGTGGCTCAGGGATTTTGAAATAGCTTGCTAAGACATCTAGTGAGTCAGCATGCATATTTGCATCTCTGGGAATAGCAGTGATGTTAAATCCTTGGAATAAATTTTCAATTGTATCCCAAGCTTCATTTCTATAGGACCTAAGTCTTAGGTGTTTTGTTTAACACATATTTCTAACATGCTTCATTATTAGCTCAAAATCATAAAAGACACTCAAGTTTTGAGCCTTTAGAATCTTAGCTAGCTCAAGACCAAGAAGAAAAGCCTCGTACTCAACCACATTATTGGTGACCTCAAATTCAAGTTTACATGACTGAGTTATGTTTTCCTTATTTGTTGAAATTAAAAAAATTCTTGCTCCTGCTCCTTCCTTTGAGCAAGTGCCATCAAAATAAAGTTTCTAGATATCTGATTTACAATTTTAGGTTTGGAAACTATATTTTCAATGGAAAGTTGAGTGTTTGATGAATTTTGTAAACATAACTGAAAGCAACCAAAATCCTGATCAACTGCATAGATAGGGTGCTTTTTTGCTTGATCAGACCTACAAACAGTATGAAGGAATCTGACTTCCCTATATAACCTTAAATGTTCACCTCCATAGACTGGAATAGTAGCAAAAGACATGTCCATCTGAAGTGACCTTCCAAGTTTAGCACATCATGATCTAGACATGAGCATGCCAAACTTGGCAGGAATATCAGAGACAACTATGTCTAAAACTATACTCTTGACATGTATTTGGGCTAAGGTCACAACTAGGTCTTTGATGAATCCTAGGCATGGTACTTTCTTTGAATCAAAGGTGTAAAGATCATGCTAAGAACAAGTAACTTGTAACTGAAGCTGGTCCATAATTACCTTTGGCATAAGGTTATGAGAAGCTCCAAAGTCCATCATGAAGTTATACAAAAGAAAGTCATGGACTTTTAGAGTTACGTAAAATGGTGGAACAATTTCATCAATCATATCAGAACTAGGGCCAAACACTACTGAGGGCTTTTCATCCTGCAAACTAATAACATATCCCTCAGCATCCACATTAGAGGATTGTATCCATTTAGACACTTGATTTTTATAACAAAGGTCTTTTGAAAGTTCAGCTAAAGGGATAGGGATCTTGAAACTTTCCAATTCCTTTTCAATATTGAAAGTTGTCAAAATGGTCTTGTCAGATGAAAAAGTTTCAGTGGATGACTCTGTAGTCTGAGGTGTTGGAGTTTGTGTTTGAATAGATTTTATTGCAGGTTCAATTATAGTGGTAGATTTTGAAGGTCTACCTGGACTTGATCTAGGTCTTAGATCATACCTCTTACTTAATTCTGCAATTAAAAATTCATAGAATGCTCGGTATTTTGAAAGTTGAGCATCTCCTTGTTCTTGTTCAAAAGATTAGGGGAAGATGAAGGAACTATTTCCATTTGTATTGTTGAAGAATCAATATCATTGATACCTTCAGTGATTAAAGGGCCTATATCATGTGGTTGTTGATCATCAATCAACAAAGGTGGTTGAATGTTTTGATCAGATCCCAGTCTCTAAAGAATCTGCATTTGAGGATTTCTTTGAAATTGAGTTTGAGCTTAACGTCTGGCGGCAATTTGCTGAGTATTTCTAGGTTGTGATTCAATTTTAGAAATCTTATTAGAAAGGTTTCTAAGTAAAGATGTAATTTCATCAATTTTTTGATCTTCAAGTTTAGATTTGGAAGAAGATTAGTCATCAACCCTAGCTTTTAATTTTCTTTCTTCTTTCTCTGCTTTAGATTTGGTTTGCCAGAAGCAGACCTATTAGCTTCTACCTCTATAGAATTTGTCTGCATGTCTTCCAATGTGTTAGATACCCTTTCTCTTAGCATGACTACAAAGTCATCTTCAAATGCTTTGGAAAATCTGACTTTTGCAGCTGCTACTGGTGATTTATAATTAGCAGGCATTTTATGATAGAGTTTATTAAATCTCTTGATGAATTCAGCAATTGGTTCACCAGGATTTCTCTTCAATTCTTCAAATTCAGTGAGAAAGTAAACAGGATCCTTCTTTACCCCCCATTGATTTTTAAAGATAGTTATGATCTCATTCCATGTTGTAATAGAGTTAGCTCTAACTTGCCTAAACCATATCCTAAAATTTCCTTCTAAGGACTGCACAAATAATCTCATATAAACATCTTCCTGTTCTATGTTCATATTGTCGGAAAAATATAGAAAAGATGATACATTTGTAGAATTGAGGCTTCTGTGATCCATCATATTTATAAGAAGAGCTTCGGCGTAAATCACATAGGGCAGATCTTTGTCGACGCGTTTCGAACCACACTAGCTGGTTCGAAACGCGTCGACAAAGATCTGTCCTATGTGATTCACGCCGAAGCTCTTCTTATAAAGATGATACATGTTCCTCTGCTGAGGGACCTGATTCTCCATTAAATATTGGTAAATGCTTTAGATATCCATAAGGAAAAATTGCCAAGTTTCCAGGGAGAACTAGAGTAGTGTACCTTGCTTGCACAATGGGTCGAAAAGCCATATTGGTAGGAGGAGTCTGGGGTGAGTGAGTGGATGATGATGAGGAAGAGGAAGATGATGAAGATTAAGGTGATGAAGAGGAGTCGGTAGGGGTATTAGTATGTGGAGGAGAAAAAGAGGGAGGAGACCTCCTTGAAGATTTCAAAGAGGTTTTGATAACCATCTTCGATACTCCTAATGGAGAAATTGAGAAAACAATGCTTTCTTAATCAACAAAATATAATCAAACTATTACAAAGATCTAGTGTAATTTATATTCAAAGAGGAATTTACAATAACAGATAATCTGTAAATTATTCTCTTATTCAAATTACAACTTCACAAAGGATCCAAAATGAAACTGAAATTCAATTAAATTTTAAATCGAATAACTGCAAAAGACTAAATATGCATGAAGAAAAACATAATGAATAGACAAGATGAAATACAACTCACTGGGAGACAGACCATATGAGGCAAATCCAGAATCTTTTATTATTTCAAAAATGCTCCAGCTTAGTACAAATATTCTTCATAACTTGTTCAAGGGTTCAACCCATAATAACTCAAAGGAGGAGTTATTTATACAAAATTTTACAAAACATCTACAATCTGTTTGGAATAGAATGCCAAAATAGTACAAAATTACAAAAATATAACAATATAATAGGAACCGAAAAACTGTTGAAGAGGTGGCTCTATCCTTTGGGAATCTGTTAATGATCTAGCTTGAAAACATTGATGTGATGTCCTAAACATTGATGAGTTGTCCTGAAAACACTAATGAGTTGTCTTGCTATCACAATGAGGAATTACTAAATTGTTCCACGCAAAAGATCCCATCTTTCTTCACTTAGGATTTCTACATTTGCCATCTTCTTGAATGTTTCATCTACCTCTATATATCTTTCGAAATTAGGCTTGGTGAGAAACAAGTGCTTGATTTCATGTAAGATGGTTAAATCATATTGAAAGGCTTCTAGAAAAACCCTCCCTCTTATCTGTCCTTTTAATCTTGCAAATTTGGCTCTATCACTACAATAGCATAACTCCTTGCAATAATCATCTAATCTAATAAACTTATCATTCAAACCTACTAATCCTGGCAATCCTTTATGATTCAAAACATTAAATTTTGAATGAAATCTCTTGACAAAAATCTCCAAGGCTTGACACTTAGTTTCCAATCGATTGATCAAATTCCTCTGTAATACCTTTTTGATCTCTAGGATGGTGGTTGTTCTATCATAGATGTTTATTTCTTCTAATTCCTCTTTGATCTTTGAATTTAAAACTTTGATCATATCTATGGCTTCTATTGGCTTGGTCTTCAAGGCTACTTGTTGTTCTTCAATCATTGCTCTGCACCTAGTAATGAGTTACTGTTGCTCAAAAATAATATGTATGGATGGCCATACATTTGTCATGGATTGACTTATTTTTGTCTAAATACTTTCTTTGGCTTGAGCCAAAGTGTCTTTCATTAGTGACTCACTCTCCAATTTCTGGATTTTAAGTTCCAATTTGTGAGTCTTCTGCATTTCTTCCAGATACTTAGTATCATTTTTCACTTTCTGCAATTCCATATTTTGAAATTTCTGAAGTAACTTTTGGTTTTCCTGCTTCTGTATTGACAGTTCCTGTACTAATCTAGTTGGATCAGTTGTTGTTGATGTAGACTCAATGGTTGTAGATGATGAACTAAGCTCTATATCTACAACTGCTATTGGGATTGTTGTAATGGGAACCATAGCAACCTATGTTGCTTTCTTATCCTTTAATAGCCCTTCAATCTTCTCTTCCATTTTCTTCAACTGTATATTCTGCTTAATGATAAGCTTGAGCATATCCTCCTTTTTTTGTTCACTTTCTACCATATCTGTGGTCAGAGGATCTTCTGTTGAAGGAAACTTCAATTATTTCTTCAATGCAACAATATCTGCATCTTTCTTCTTAAGGAGTAGTTCTACAGCTTTTAGTTCTGTTGTCTTTAACAAGAGACGAGATCTTTTCTAACTTAAGTTGGGACTGAACATTTGATAGAGCAGTCTTGAGTTTAGAAAGAGACATGGTTATAGTTGTCATAATAGAAAACAACATCTCACCAGTCTGTTTGTGCATGATCTGGTCAATTGGATGGATTCAGCTGGTGTCAAATGAAAACACAATCTTCTTGTAATCAGATGGTGATTTAGGGATTGGAATCTGGGCTTGTAAGAAATTTGCATTCTGCCCTTCTCATGGTCGAAATCAAAAAGGAGCCTATGTTTGGAGGTGGAAGTTTGCTTCCAGAACTGACTGTACACATTGGAATTTAAAGTCTCATTTTTCTACTTAATTTCTAGGAACCTTGAAAATATGTTTTGGTCATCCGAGGTGTTGGTTCCTATTGACTGAATCATTACTAGAGGCTCTCTACAAGGTGAATTTGTAGGAGGAGTAGTTGAAGCACTAACTGTGGAGGAGTGGTTGAAGTACTAACTCTTGCTGATGTAGACACTTGTGGATCTCCAAGATCAATGATCATTGTTGGAGTCTCTTCTACTGATGTGGCCAAGCCGACTTTAAGCTTCTTTTGCTGAAAAATGAACCCTTTCAGCACATCTTCAGTGGATGAAGTTTCCTCTCTAAGCCTTTTCTGTTGTGCTCTGAGCAACTAGAGTCTGGTCAGTGGGAGTAGACACAACTTGCTCATCTACTTCTTGAAGAGTCCCATCAATCCATATTTCTTGATTCATAAAATTTTCAATTTCTAGCCTTGGAGTATGGTTATAAGGAGTCATCTTGAAACTAACCCTTAAGTCATAAATGATGCCAAAAGGATCATAGGACCAGGTGAAACTAGGCTGGAAATTCATCTTCTTCAATAATGCATTTGCCTCAACACCAGTGGATCTGGTGTTGCAAATAAATGGCCCAATATGTGCTTTAAGCTTGAACTGAGACTTTCTTTTACCTAACACAAAATGTAGCTCATCCATGTGAATCATCTGCCTGGTATATTCTAGAGAAAATATCCTCTGAGGAACATATTTGGGCAGCTTGTATGGTGCAAGCTCACATCCATATATTCTTATCTCAACATAGTTCCGGTATAAATACCAGTCACCAATTTTGGTTTGTTCACTTAAGTGTAGGATCCTTTTAATTTAATCCCCAATCCTGGGCTTTGTCTGACTGTTAAGTAGTTGTACCATTGGATGTATAAATGCATCCATAAATTCTACAAATTATGAGGTGGTAGAAGTTTCCCTGGCCATTTATGTCCAGTGAATCACTGATTAATTCACTCCTTGTTCATCCTGCTTGCTGAGTTTGACTGGTAATAGATCACCCTGTTGGAAAAGAAGCATGTGGACAATTACAGAGCTATAATTGAACACTCCCTACACAGTGAAGTTCATGAATTATTCATGTATATTATCAGCCAAGAATTGGCTGTAATTTTACATGCATGTTGGTTGTTGGTATTTATTAAAGATAGATAAGAAACCAAGGATAACCTCATCAACCGACTGATCATCAGGGTATCCTAATATATAGGAAAGTAAGGAAATGCAATGTCTAGAGGATTCAGGAAACATGGTAGATTAATAAGGTGGATTTCGTTTAGGCAATTCTACATCCTCAGGCAAAAAGATTTCGAATATTTTGGCTCTCTATGGGAATGTTAACTTATGGTATAGATCCATAAGTGTTGTTAGTGATAATTGAGTCAAGGAGTCAATTTTAGGAACTAAGAGCATTTCATTTATAGTTTGAGAAGAAATGATTATCAGAATGTCTCCATTCTGACCCATGACTGCCCTTTTCATAGGATCATACTTGGCTTGACACCAGGAAATAAGGTCAAGCAATTCATGTGTCTTTAGGAAGCTATAAAAAGGTAACAGGGATTCCCAAAACCTAATCGGATCTTGCTGGTCGAGATAGTTCTATTTAAGAAACAGTGTAGTTCATAAAAATCAAACTCACACTTGGCTTCTGCAACTTTGAATATTGAATCGACAATCGAGATATGGTCAAGGTCAAGTTGGGTCGGGGTGACAGTACTTTCCTTTGTGGTTTGCTTCTTAGATTTTTCTTTTGGGGCCATGGTGGCAAACAGGAAGAAAATGGTTATAAGTGAGAAACTGAGAAAAAGACCAGAAGTTTAGCAATAGTATAAACCTACAAACAATTGAAAACAATCAGAACAAAGTGACAAAGAGGTCGGTTTTGTTTTATTTATAAGATGTGGGAAGGGGTAATGGTTTTGTTAATAATCGTAGCAGCTTTAAATGCAACGGAGTGGGATTGCAACGAATGGATACAACGGGTATGCCGAATAGGGTGATAAGTGTGTAAAGAGGTAACAGATGGGAGGAATAAGCAACGGATAGGTGAGGTGTCAGCTTGAGATTAGTGGAGAGATAACGGCTTTGGCGGGGTGAAAGGGTCGTTGGCGGAGAAAACGACGAGTGGTTTGCGGGGGTCATAGGGAGTTGTTTGTGGTTTTGTGCGGGGGGGTGCAGAGTGATGTGGGGGAGACACATAAGGTTGGGGAGTCCACCATGGAAACCACTTTGTGGATGCCCCCCCCCCCTGGTCGGATTAACGTGAAACAGTGGAGGGGGTGTGAAATCTCTCCCTGTCGTTGATCAACCATCATATCATGCATCCTTTTTATGAAAGACGACAAGACCTTTTTGTCATTTATTGATTTGGGTCAAATAAAACTTGTGTGTTATAATATAATTGAAATTTCATAGTTTATAATAAAGAATTAATCCCGATTAAAGAATTAATCATATATTAACAGGATTTGACATTTTCATGATGTGGCGCATTTGGACTAGCATCCTTTGTATTTATTTTCTATAAAAAATAAGCCTTTTCTTTCTTTTTGCTTCCCTAACATTTTATTTTTCTTTTTGCCTTCTTTATTTAGGACAGGTAACTCCTATCATTTTATTGATATGGATGCCTATTAAATATTAAATTGTCCTAACATTTTAATTTTTCTTTTCTTTTGCATCCATATCCTAACTTAACATTTTAAAATTATTTTTGACTAATATACTAACTTATCAAAACCAAATTATGTTACAACATGTATGTCTAATTTCTCTCTGGATTTTGATTTCTGTGAAAATTATGTATATGGGAAGCATAATCGGGTGAGTTTCGCCTCTAGTGCTAAGAAGGCAAAATGGATATTAGAGCTCCTGCACAGTGATGTGTTTGGACCTGTGTCGGTTCGATCACTGGGCAAGTTTGTGTACTATTTATCATTTATAGATGACTTCTTAAGGAATACATGGATATATTTCCTCAGGAAGAAATCTGAAGTCTTTGACAGGTTCAAAGAATTAAAGGCTCTAGTGGAAAACTAGACAGAGAAGAAGATAAAGGTGTTGTGGACCGATAACAATGGAGAGTTTTGCAAGAAGGAATTTGAAGTGTTCAGTAAGAAGTGTGGTATAGCATGATACAAGACTACTCCATACACACCTCAAAAAAATGGAGTTGTAGAAAGAATGAACAAGATGTTGATGGAAAAGGAAAGAAGCATGCTTAGTGATGTTAGGTTAGTATAGGAATTTTGGCCAGATGCGGTGGATATTGCATGTTACCTGGTCAATAGATCACGTTCATCAGCGTTGGAGGATAAGACTTCGCAAGAGGTATGGACTGGTAAGAAACCCTCTTTTTCACATCTGAGGGTATTTGGATGTGATGCATATGTAAATGTTCCAAAGGAGAAAAGAACCAAGCTGGATAGTAAATCTGAAAGGTGCATCTTTATTGTGTATAAGGATGGTTTAAAAGGTTATAAGATTTGGAACCCAAAAACAAGGAAGGTTGTGTATAGCTGAGATGTTGTGTTTAGAGAGGTGAAAGATGCTATTAAACATGAAGTCCTACTAAAGGAACCTGAGAAGATAGAGTTTGAGCTAAAGGAGGAAGAATCAGACTCTACAACAGAAGAGGAATCAAAAGATGAAGAGCCACAAACTCCAGTTGTGTGAATATTAGTTCGAGAAAGAAGGCAATCAAAAAGGTATAGTCCATCTGCTTTCTATTCAATTTTTTTTATCTATTACTGATGATGATCCCAAAACTGTGAGGGAAGAAGTAGATTCAGAGGATGGAAAAATCTAGAAAGAGGGTTGATGAAATGGCATCTTTGCACAAAAATGAGTCTTGGGATCTAGTGGAGTTGTCGACTAAAAGGAAACCCATTGGAAGAAAATGGGTGTTTAAGAAGAAGATGAATGCAAAAGGTAAGGTGGAGAAATACAAAGCTCGATTGGTAGAAAAAGGTTATTCCCAAGTGTTGGGAATTGATTTTGTGATATGTTTTCTCTTGTTGCCAAGGTAGCTTCTATTAGATTACTTTTATCTGTTGTTGTTGCTTTTGATTTTGAGGTAGATGGATGTGAAGATAACATTTCTTCACGGGGATCTGGAAGAAGAGATCTACATGAAGCAACCTAAAGGTTTTGCAGTGAAGGGTAAGAAAGAACTGGTATGCAAGTTAAAAAAGTCTTTGTATGGGTTAAAACAGTCACCAAGGATGTGTTATCATAAATTTGATACATTTATACGGGGATTGTGTGTATTTTAAATTAATTGGTGATCATGTTATTTGTCTGATCTTGTATGTGGATGATATGTTGATAGTTGGAAATGACAAAAAAATTATCCATTGTTTGAAGACCCGATTGTTCTTAAAATTCGACATGAAAGGTCTTGGTGCTGCAAACTATATTTTGGGCATGGAAATTAAACGAGATTGGGCAAAGAGGAAGCTTTGGTTAAACCAAAGGAAGTATGCCGAGACAATACTCCAAAGGTTTAATATGAAGGATAGCAAACCGGTGAAGGTTCCTATTCCTGTAGGTGTAAAGTTATCTAATGAACAATGTCCCAAGACACAAGAAAAGGAAGAGGACATGTCTCGTGTTCCATATGCAAGTATAGTTGGTAGCCTATGCAATGTTTTGTACTAGACCAGACATTGCACATGCAGTGGGAGTCTTGAGCAGGTTTATGTCAAAACCAAGGAAGGAGCTTTGGACAACAGTGAAGCGGGTTTTCAGGTATTTGCGTGGCACTAGTGATTATGGTTTGTGCTACCAAGGAAGACCAAGAATGGACAGAGTTTTGGACATCCATGGCTTTGTTGATGCAAACTTGGTTGGAGATTTGGATCAGAGAAGATCTACAAGTGGCTATGTGTTTAACCTATTTGAAGGTGCAGTCAATTGGACAAGTAAGAGACAGTCTGTAGTGGCACTTTTAACTACAGACGCAGAATACGTGGCAGCCACTCATGCAAGCAAGGAAGTATTTTGGTTGCATAAATTGTGTTCAAGTATGGGGTTAGTAAAGCGAGCTATAAGGATAGACTATGAAAGCCAAAGTGCAATTTTCTTGGTAAAGAACCCTGCTTATCATTCAAAGACAAAGCACATTGATGTTTAGTATCACTTTGTGAGGGATATGTTTGAGGAAAAAAAGGATTTGCTGGTAAAGATGGACACCTTGAAGAATACTGCAGAAGCATTGACAAAGTCTATGAGCACTAAGAAGTTCTCTTGGTGTAGAGAAACAATGGGCATTGCAGGGCTGGATCAATGACTAAGCTCTCCTGTGGCCCCCTGTGGAAAGAAAACAACAAGCGAGAGAATTTTGGGTTGTGTTATATTCTTTCCATGACTACCCACGCACGGACCTACCTATGGTTTTGTGCATAGATTTCACACATGGTTTTGGGCATGATGGTTTTCTGTCCATGGTATTTTGTAGATCCAATCAAGGGAAATATGGTTTTGTTCTAATCCAGGGTTAATGGTTTTGGTTTTATGGATGGTTCAGCATGTATATATATGTATCGTAACATTGGATGGAATAGAATGAAAAATCAATCTGGTAGTCCCGGTTTTGGGATCCATGGAAAAATCTCTGTATATATATGTTTTATGTTTTATTCTCTTGCCATTGTTTATTTTATTTTTTAGAATTCTTATGCGGGTAATTTTTGTATGGGGTTAAAACCTACAGGAAGCAAGTGTGTGACCTTGCAACGAGTCAAGTGAGATGCATGGGTTTTCTAACACACAGAGGGGAAAAGGAAGTTCATCCTTTAGAATCATGTAATAGTACACAGTCTAAAAGGAACACATGAGCGAAATGACATCATAAGATGCAATGCGAAATAGTCCACAAAACAAAGTGACGGGTTAATCCAACAGCACACCTTCAACCAGATTCATACAGTTGAAAACAAAACAGTGCATAAGAAAATGTGTAATTTAAACAACATACATTGCTAAAGCAACCAGAATAATCCAACCACAATAACAACATATGCATGAAAATGTGTTGGCTTAGTTATATTATTATTAAGTGAAAGTTCCATCCATACATACACCATTGACATCCACTAGCCCCAATATTGGAACATTACAATCATGAACACCTGCTCCTCCAAATAAGTATACTCACTCTATGTTGTGGAGAAGCCAAGGCTCATCACAATACTCCCAAGCCTTCTCTAAGCCTAAGCCTAGCCAAAATATTGGCTCCCAAAATCATGTTCTGTGAGTTATGAGATTATATTTATAACAAAGGGTGGGGTGACCCTTGACATTCCCCTTTGACTCTTTGACTACCCTAATGACTCTTCAACTTCTTTACAAATAACTCATTACATTACATAGTGAGTGTTCACATTCCACTAATGACACTTGGAATTTCACTTACAATATATTCAAAAACAATATACAATTTCTAGATGTACTCATGTGAGGCAAAATAGGCTAGAGACATCCAGATAAGATACAACACTATGACTCATAAGTTTGGGGAAAGACCAACTCGACAACATCCACCTGATGGCCCTCAATGACGTACTGATACAAAGCTTGGTATTGTGTCCCCATACTGTTTGATAGTGTCTTTCTGGTAGCATACTCTTGCCTCCATAGCTTGTTTGTATATGATCTGGGAACCTTTGTCCAACTCATCCTGAAGCATGTGTAGCATGGTCTTGACTACGGCAGCACCATCGATGTACTTCTGCATGTTTTTTACGGTCATCTCCAAGTCATCGTTGGTGGCCTCTCGCCTGAGCTACTCCATGTACCTGTTGATCTCTAGTCATACTTAGTTCTTCTCCCTGGCTATGGTGAAGGAACCAATTGACGGGACCTTGTGCATCTTCACCATCAAATCCAAACTCTTGAACAACTGTGCATATGAAGCCTGTATGTTACTGATGAATGGGGCGAGCTGCTCATAGTTCTGGATCTGTATCCGGATCTTTGCTTTGTCTAGCTCTGCCAGAGGCTTCATCATCTTGGGTAAGTAAAGCGGGGATACTTTGTATCTCATTGTTCATTCCTGTAGATGGGTAATAGTAGTGTGTATCTCTCAAAGAGTTTCGACAATCTTTCTTCTCTGTCGTTCAAAACCAAATAGATGGGCAATCGCCTTATGCATGGTGGCCTCAAGGGCTAATTCTTTAGCAAGTATCGCCTTCCTCATTTCTGCCATTATGGATCCTATGGATTGTTCTGCTTTTTTCCTGGCCACTTGCAAGTTCTTTTCCATATGTTCATTCTCTGCTAACAAGAACTTGACATTTGATCTCTTGGCTCCTGCATAAGCCATAGTGGCATCTGCCACAGGATTGGATGCTTCTTGACATATTGCACTATCACCCTTTCCTTCATAAATCTAGGTGACGCATGATCATCAAGGAAATTATTTCTCTGTGCCTGTACAATCCTCTGTTGCAACTCATCAAATGACACGGTGTGCACATCCATCACCTGATCATCATCAAGGAGAACAGCCTCTCCTTGCTTGCTTGGGACTAGTTCTGATACTAGAGGCATTAGGGGAGTTTTGAGGTCTAAAATGTGCCTCCTAAGAAAATTATAAAATAATAGTGGAAATAATAAAATAAGATTAGATTACATCATCAAATTTTAGAGGGAAAAAAATAAATAACTATTTTTTCAACTTGTATTTTCAACTTATCTCCCTTTGGGTTTACTAAAATTTTGAGTGGAAACACTTGTTGGATGCATAATTTGATTCCTCATCCAAGGAGTACCCATGTTGCATACTTTCGATGGACCCGGCTATACGAAAAATGAGAAATACATTAAAAACATGATTGTAATCATGTTGTTTCATGTATTTCTCATTTTTCGTGTAGCAGGGTCCATCGAAAGTACGCAACATGGGTACTCCTTGGATGAGGAATTAAATTTTTCATCCAACAAGTATCCTCACTCAAAATTTGAGTAAAAACTTAGGGAGATAAGTTGAAAATAAGAGTTAAAAAAGTAGTTAATCATCCCCCATGGTTGACATCATCATCTTGTATCCTATTGGTTCTTATAAAGTTTTTTTTAGTTGTACATTTTTCTTAGGAGGCCCATTTTAGACCTCAAAATTCCCCTAATGTGATGGAGACTAAGGGGCGACCTCGGATGCTCTCGGCATGAGGTTGGTATCTTGGTCCTGTGGTTCCGTATCCGTTGCTTCAACCATTTTCTCAATCTACTGAGAAAGCTCCCAATCCTACATTTTCTCACCCTCTTCTTCATATGTTGGTTGTTATGATTCCTCAACCTGTATGGGTGCAGTTTTCTCTATGATCACGCCTTGCGCTTCCTCTTATTCATGTTTCTGCTTCTCTTCCCTCTCTCTCCTTCTTAGCTGCTGCTCTCCTTTCAACTTCTTCTCTATTTCCTGCAACTTCCTTTCTGCTTCCTGCGACCTTTGCTTCTCTCTCTTCCTCTATTTTGCTCTCTTTATGCATTGTTGACTCTTTGTCTCCATTGCCAAAGTTGCTTTCTCAATGAGAGGATATTCTTTGAAATTGTAGCTTTTCTTAACCTCTGGGTTCTCAGAAATATTCCTCTTATCCTTATATTGCATTGGTTTGTTGCTTATTGTTGTTGTTGTTATTGCTTCCTGCAGAGCAGCTTTCCATTTTGTGGCTATGTTGACTAGTTCATTGAGCTTGGATTGGTTGTAAAAATACCTCCAAGGGTCCTCCTCTGCCCAATAACATGCCCCGTGGATCCATGGATAATACACTCTCGCACAATGGTTCTTGCAAATATCGGGGGGATCATACGAATTGTAATCTCTGGTGTCAAACTCATACTTCGTTATCTCCTTGGCTTCAGCGTCTGCGTCTTTCAAGCTCTTAATCTCGAACAATCCAATCCACAAAGGAAGAGAAGGACATGGTGCCTTCTTCCTCCTATGTAGCCCTGCTGATAACCCTGTGGAGATGTGATATGTGACCTCTTGCATGACCAACTTGTTCGTGGCAAACCTTGGTAGAAAATGTGGAGGCTTCTCTCCACCAAACACCCTGATGAAGGTGCCACCAGGTGAGGCATACCAATATGCAATGTTAAGTAATTCCTCCCTCGCTTCTTCGAACATGCAAAGTGGATCTTGCTCAAAGATCAACTTGTACACCAGGGTGATGAAATGGGTAGTTAGCCTCACCATAACTCCTCGGTAGCTGCAGTTGGAAAGCAACTCGCAATAAATATTGACGGCATGCTCCTGTGGTGTCCATATCCAACCTATGCTAGTAAACTGATGTTGGGCACATAGTGCACCAAGTAAATATGTGGACATGTAGAATCTCGCTTGCTCATCCTTGGGCGAATTCCAAGTGTTAGTCACATGGAATTTCAACTGATGAGCCAACAAATCCGACCAATTGAATGGTTTTCCATAATTCACCAAATAGTCCAACACAACCACCTAATTTTTCTTGACCGTGCAATATGCATGCAACGATGATCAAGAAATAGTAAGCCTTTCTGAGTGACTTCATCTTGTAAACATGATTGGGCATGGATATGAAATTTTACAACTCCTTCACCTAGCACTTTATAATAACCCTGGTGTTTACAAAGTTGTGGGTGGCATAGAAAAGTTCATCCATGCAGTTCACCGACTAAGGAAAGTGATACATTTGATGATAATTCTTTGTCCCGAAGGTAGCAAGTTTTGTTCCACTGGCATTACTCAATGCCATAGTCTCGGGATATGTGTGTGAGACAATCCATTGGATGATGTTCGCACAAGGGAAGGCGGGGTACATGCATGAAACCTTGTGTAAGCCTAACTGGTGGATATTAACATACACTTGTCGATCTTCTAGATCCTCCTTGAAGTCCCCTGCAAAGATATCATTGATTTCCTACTATGTTAACTTCATTCCCTTATCAATGAACAGCTGAGTGATTGCATAAACTTCTAAACTCACTGACACCTGCTCAACCACATCCCCAGTGCTACTTTCAACAGTGTCATTTGATGCATATCTCTTGGAATCCATGTTACCTGTAACTATTAGAGATTTTCTCAACAATTGTTGTACCTGGAGACAAAGAGGACACTCATGGCATGCAAATATTAGTGTGAAACCAAAAGCACTTCAAGAATAGACCAAATAACGAACTGGGAAACTACTGGGAAGAATTGCACAATACTGGCTTTCAAAGGTGACTTTTTGCCAGCTGGTTTTGTGCATTGTGCAGTGCTAGCAGCCAATGGGGAGGTGTTGCTGACTAGAACTGTGCAATGCATATTTCAATCAGGATCAGGCCAGCTGGGACTACGCATTGCACAATCCCAGTGACCAAGGCTCAGGACTGGTTCCTGGAACTACGCAGTGTGTAGTTGGAGCTAGTCTTTGGCAGCCTTTGCATAATTCTTGGAGCTAAGGTAGAGCCTTGTGATCCAGAAATGCGCAGTGTATGCCTCAGAAAAGCTAGATCCTAGCCACGGAAGCCCAGATCTGCCCAATGGAAACATGTAAACGAGTAAATATGAAAGTAGAAGTTAAGTTGGGTGTAGGTCTGAGTGAATGATGATACATGCAAACAAAATGAGTGTTGGAATCAATCAAACTAAATAATAATGAAGCATGTGGAGAGAGTCGCTGCAACGACAACCATTATTGCAAAAACTAGGTTATGCATATGACACTTGGGAAAGGTAATGCAAAACTTAAAACAACACTTCTACAATCTAAAAAAAAATAACAACACCAGTGGTTGTTCAATAAAATGCGTAAAAGAGCACTCTCACTAGCCAAGCAAACAAAAGTGACAAAAAAATCAGCAAAAGACTAGAAAATCAAGACTTACCCGGAAAAGTTGCAACGACTATGTCGAAGGTTCCTAGATCTCCTCAGGAATTCCAGAGCTCCAAGATCGAATGTGCAAATAAGCTCTAGAGCATCCATTAAATAGATTTGGTTGATTTAGGGTTTATGACGTGAAGGCCAAAAATCTAGGAAAAAGTGACACATGGTTGTAGTTTCCAAAAATAACTCTCAAGTGTAACTCTGACTGCTAAAAATAGATCCTTATTTTTTTGGGATGGTTTTTTTTTTCTTTTTTCTTTTTTATTTTTCGGGAAAAATGTGCGATGCATGTATGAAGAGATTGTGCAGTTCCCTGGGAAACTAGACAACTCATTAACTCATGCATCGGGTAGTTGCTGAGGGAAAGCTTCTGCGCAATTCCTGGGTTGAGTGGCTCAGACTTCCTCTCATTCTCTACACAATTTCCCAACTGAAGGCAAGTTGTCAGCTGGCTCTACGTAGTTTTGGAGCCGAAGGGTCACTGCAAGCTTGGACTGCGCAATTCCTGGACTGAAGGTTGGTTGCCCTCAAGGATTGCGCAGTTCACTAAGGCAAGCCTGGAGAGGGTTGAAACCAAGTGAAGGGATCATCTTGTGGTTTAGATAGAAAAGAAAGTTGGAAAACACAAGTCGTAAGCAGAAGATAAAACTCAATTAAAGCACAAGTACCTAGGTCAGTGTAAGATGAGCTGTTGTGATTTGAGGAGGGAGGCTCCAAAACGAAGCATAGGAAAAATTTTAGAGGGTGGTTGTAGCCTCTACAACATTGGTGACACACTAGTAGAACTCCAGCTCTCAGTATGGACCTTGTCTCATGTAAAGCGAGTCTAACTCTTCCGGAAGTATTGTTCGATTCTTTGTTCATCATGGTTTCTTCACTAGCTTGAGTTAAACATATAGTCCCTACCATTCTCTTTATCGACATCACACATACCAAGCCAAGTCAATTGAGTTGTTTAGATTTGGGATGAGGGGTATATTGATGCACAAGTAATATAGATGTCAAAGTTTTAGTTTCATCTCTAGTGTTTCTTCGCTTCCAGTAGGCCTAGACAGTGCCCTGGCAGAGTCACTTCAAGAAGACAAGCATTTCTCTACTACCAGTAAGCCTGGACAGTACCCCAGTGGAGCTACAATTGACATAAGGGGGCTTGGATCCAAGTTCAGAGTTAGTTGCGCTAACCAAAAAAACCTACACTACCGGCACTTTCAGAAAAACCCACATAGCGCAGGCAACAATCTCTCCCGAGGCAGTGTTGGGGGATGCTAGAACCAGGTTTCTGCATCCAGAGGGTTATGTGATGTGTTTTCTATAGATCTAGGGATTTATCTTGACCTTTGTAAACCCTAACCCTTGAAACCTAGAACTTACAGTAAATGATAGTAAACATACTTATGTCCTTCACCTTTTGCGCTAAACATGCATAACATTCTATAAATAAGCAGATCTACACCTTCGCAAATCTATTAAGTAATTTTCTTGATTAAATGTATTTGACAAATCATAAATATAGTAAATTTAGAGATAAAGTAGTAATACACAGACACACCGGTATTTCTTCTAAACAAGTCTTTATTATGCTTCAGATCTTTAAATATAGCTCTCTCCAACCCTGTGCACACAACTATAGGGGCCCGCGCACTCAGCTGCGGACTTACCAAGGTCTCCATGCACACAGCTGCAGAAGCCTTCCCCTCTGCCCAAGTACAAAATAGATAAGATCAGCCTCAACTCATCTACTTCTCTATTAATCTATGTTATAACACTTATACGAATTCCTTTTATATTCTTCTTCATTACAATACCATGGTTTGCAAACCATGGGCAGGTCTCAAAACAACTTAACTTTAACAAACTAAGGAGCTTTGACCTTCCTAAATCCCCTTTGACTCTTATCGACCTACGCTACTCGCACCCCGCTCCTTAAAATGTGGAGAATTTACAATACATTTAACAAAATTTGACCCAAGGGACCCCGTCCCAACAAGCCCCCAACACAAATTCATGACTCGTCCTGAGTCACTCTGCTAGTGTTACCTCAACCTTTGCTTGCAAGCCACTGAATTTGATCTTCAATGCTTGAAGATTTGTTGTGCCCTGCACAGCGTCCTGGAAAACTTTCTCGACCAATCTCTCCATCGTTGGTCTTTCGACTACAAGGCCCATGGTTCTTTGTGTCTGCTAAAGAGATTTTAACTTGCTCTGGATGGTCTGTGACAGTTGGCTTGATTCATCGGCCCATGGCTGCATCCTTGAGGAAATGATCGAGGCCTTCTGACACATCTCATCAATTTGGGTCTGTATGAATTTCCCTTCCTGGAGTCGAGTGAACCTCTACACAGGTGCTAAGGTTCATGCTGTCACCTTGATCTCATCAAACTACAATTGATTTTGGCAGATGTTTGCTTCAATTGTCTACAAGTGTGGCTCCTCCTGTAGTGAGGTCCACATCTCCATTTTTTTCTCAAATAATTGGTTGCAGTCCTTGACTTTAGTGGCCAGAGTTGTCATATCTGGTTTAATAGTAGCCTCACATTACTCTCTAATCTTCGAAGGAGTGGTTGGATGTAGCTTCAGTTGAAGCTCTAAAATCTGCAACTGCAACTCAAAACATACCTTTCTAATTTCCTCCTTATATTCCTACACTATAGCAGCTAACCTGTGAATTTTCTCTGTTGAGACCACCTCTACTAGAATTTGGAGCTCAAGGAGCTCGCTGCATACTTGGGTAAGGGTTGCCTCTAGCTGTTGGTTGCACTGCATCACCTCGTCGCAGACCTGCAAGGTCTATGCTTACTCTGCAAAAATCTGTTGATTGTTAGTTTTCACCTCATCGATAATCAACAGGGCTCATTTCTCCTAGATGTGGAGCTCATCTGAAACTCCTTGGTGCAGCTCATGCAAGGTCTAGATAGGAAGTGTTGCAAGGTTGATGCTCATGTTGGTCATCTGAAGCAACATGGCTTGATCCTCAATTATATCAACATGCAAGGAACCCTCTGGAAGAATCATTGCACGGAGGTCTGAAGTGAGTTCTGTCTTGGATGTCCCGCTTGCTTGACTCACACAGCTTGACCCATGCTCTCTTATCCCACACTCGCCTGGATCACTCCTGTCTGGACCTGTAATTCATTCAGGCCCCGTTGTAATTTGTCTAGTACTTGGTGGTATTGGTCCTCGATGTGTCCCCATATGTTTTTAGTGGCGGAGAGGACAACATCGCATATCTCATCAAGGTCCCCCTCCAATGGTGTAGTACTCGCAGACTTATCAGACTTCTGCTTCTTGCGAGGTCTTGTCGAACTTCATTTCTACCTCTTCCTAATCCTGAAGGGGGACTCTAAGTCCTTTGATACGAGATAGGGGTCTGCGCCCTCTTCCTCTTCATCTATGGTTTCAACCTCAACATCGGTGCACTCTGTCTCAAGTTCTTCGAGGTCAATGGTGACCTGTGATGTTGATGCTTGCACAGTTTTTTCCTTCTACGCTTCCTTCTCTTTCGTAGAAGCCTTCAGTGCTTCTTTTTCTTTCTTAAAAGCCTTTTTTCTTCTTTCTCTTTATCTTTATTGGCCATTGTTGTAGCTATTGTTTTCCCCATTTCTACTTTTGTGGCCTTACTTGTTCCTGCAGCCTCACTAGAGGGGGTGAGCCAATCGCTCGGCCATTTGCTCATGACCCCCATAATATCATCCTCCACGACTAAATATGGCAACTTGTGCCATGCTCCTGAGGCATCCTTCTTCATGCGTATGGATAGATTGTGAAAATCTTCCTTGAAGTCTGTTATATTTTTGTACTACACATGTAAACTAGGTGACAACCGTGGTCATTGGTTGATCACCGTCCGCAACTCTGACTCGAACAGGACCCAAAACATCTTGGTTTCAATGATGCAGTCGGGGTCCTTTGTTGCCCATAGCGAGGTGAATTTCGTAGCCTCACACAAGTCCAGATCTGACGTAGGGAACTGGCTATCCTCAGGCATCCTCCAAGCTACTAGCACGATCAATAGTAGTAACCATGCGTAATGGAATGCCTTTGCGTCCTCCTAGGCTTCACAGAAATCCTCCAGGAATTCGTGGCAGAGGTACTTGGCCCAATTGAATTGGACCCCTTGGCTGCACTAAGTAGCTAAAGATACCACTAGTGCAGGCACTTAATCGACATGACACTTCTACATTATTTTTCCTGCCAAAATCTGTGTAGCAAACTATATAGCGCCATCTGATATAGAACTAATGGCATATCCTCGTGATTTATTCACCAACACAAATCATTCTTCATCTGATACACAAGCTTATTTTCTTGTGACTTCCCCACAAAAGCGTCTACGGGGTTCGCGCCTTGATAAGGTAGCATAATGATTATGTGGATCAACATATTGTCAATTGGAATGGGCCCTCCCAGCCAAAGGCACCCATCATGAACTGGCACCAACAATTGATGCACATAGATGGTATTAATTATGTTGTGGCTAAAATGTGGGACATACAACATGTTGAGAAACCTTACGCGCTCAATTCCAACCACCCACTTCATTGGTTCAAGCCTGGTGACTCCCGCTTCCTCGTAGTAGTAATGGTACCCGGGCCAACGAGTCACCCTCAACAGGTACTTCTTCCAGCAGCAATGGCATGAATACCTTGTACTTTAATGATCTAGGGTCCTTAATCACTTTGGTAGTTGATTTCCAAGGGGGTATATATGGCGGTAGCCGAGTAATTGACACTGCTTCCTCTGTGCTGATATCTTCAACCCCCATAGTCAATCCTTCTTCATCCAAGTCCTGGGGTTTCATAAATTGCTTGTTTTTATCCATCTGACCCTTTTGTCTAACCTTAGTTGGGTTTTTGTATGGCGATTGCCGAACCGAGGCTTGCTTGGATTCTTTTACTTATTCTCTCCTGCCGCGGAGGCAGAAGGTTTTGGCCTCAACAATCTAGGCGATGTGGTAGGGAATGGTGGTACTGTAATCATTTTGCCAATGCTATCCTATAAGAGTTTCTTCTGCCACTCGGGAAAAATTTGCCTCAAACCCAAGCCCCTTCTGCAAAAACTCCCTCTCTATCTCTTCCTAATCTTGTCTAGACATGCAGCAATCGTCTCTACTCAAAATTAGGCACAAAATCTCAAGGCAAACTCTCTAGAAGGAAAGTGTTCAAATGTGGAGTGGGATGTTGTATTTATAACCCTTTTTAGTTCAAATCCATTGATTTTGTCCAGATCTCCCTCATTAATGCTTCTTTGGCGGCAAATTTCCAAAGATATTCTCCTTAAATGCTTCCCCCCCCCACTCCGTTTAATGGAAAAATAGCCATCCAATCATCTATAGTGCTTTCAACAGTCACTTTTTGGCCATGTTGTGCAGGACCCACCTTTTTAGCACAGCTCCTGCGTCGAAGCTCCCATCTATGCCTTTCTCCTAACCATCGCACAAACCAATCTCTTTACCACACTTTTCCCCTTACAGGTAGTTTATAGTCCCACGCTTCCTTGCAACTACCTGAAGTATTGAGACTGTCCTGCATCCATATAGTCATTGCGTAGGGGTGGGATTGCCCCTATACAACTTCAACTGACTCCCATTGATTCTTCCTGGAAATAGCTTCCCATTCAGCTTTGCGAGCTGAAATGCACCACCATTTGTAATCTCCTTGACTAAGTATGGTCCCACCAATGCATATGAAACTTTCCTAGAAACTTAGCAAACTTGCTATCATACATCAGCACTAAATCACCATTTTTGAAGGTGTGTTGTTTAATGTGGTGATCATGCCACGCCTTTTCTCGAGCCTTATACACCTGTTGATGAAACCCTGTCAAGAAGCGATATTATTCTAACTCAATTATCTGTGTGAGGCATTCTTCCATTATATCCTGATCCACCATCTCCGTGACTGCAAAAATCCTCAAATTGAGCACGATGTACTCCATTGGCATCACCGCTTCTTGTCCATAAACCAGTCGAAATGGTGTATGTCCAGTTAACTTCTTACAGGTAGTTCTATATACCTAAAGAACAGCTAGTATGCGCTCATCCCAATCATTCCTATTCGTATTACAGATCTGCATCAAAGAATTCTCCAAGATCTTATTGAAAGCTTCAACTGTTCCATTTTCTTGAGGATGGTATGGCGTGCTTTTCTGATGCTACATCTGGAATTCTTCAAGCAAAGCAGCAATAATTTCATTTAGGAAATTCGAACCCCTATCACTCATCAAAACCTTAGGACAACCAAACCTAGACAGAATGTATTCAAATATAAACTTCGTAGTTGTAGCTGCGTTGCAATCCTCTACGGGTTGCGCCTCAGCCCACCTGGTTAAGTATTATGTCATCGTGATGACGTAGCGTGCTCCTGTCTTCTTTCTTGCTGGCTGAATAGGTCCCACAAAATCTATTGCCCATTTGTCAAATGCCTGTAACGAGACCTACAGGTTCAGAGGTAACTCATCCCTTCACAATGGCTTCTCGTTCCTCTAACAGACATCACATTCCCTACAATATTACTTGGAATCTTTGTGCATAGTTTGCCACTACAACCCAGCTCGTACGATCTTCTGCGCAATCCCTTGTCCAGCATCATGTCCTCCAGCAACTCCTCCATGTGCTTCAACGAGGATACTTTTTCTTTCATAATCTGGTACATACCTATGTAGAACTTCATCCGACCCCATTTTATACAAGTGCCCTGCAATTACGGAGAAATTCGCAGCCCTGACGACCAATTCCTTCTTTCTGTTGCATCGTATATCCTTCAGGAGCTACACCCGTAGACAGGAATTGGATTATATCCGCAAAATGTTTGTCTGCAATGAGAATAGCAAAAAGCTATGCATCAGGAAATCCTTCATCAAGACTCGTAGGTTCTTCTCCATTCTCAATTCACGAAAGGTGATCAGGACCAGCATTTAATCTTCATGGCTTCACAATCACTTCGAAGTCATATTCCTGAAATAGCAGTAACCACCTACAAACCCCCCCCCCCCCCAACACAGGCTTGTTGACTAGGTACTTCAAAGCTGAATGGTATGTATACATTTTGGAGTGCGCACCCAATAGATAATGCTTGAACTTTTGGAGCACATATACCATCATCAACCCTTCGCACTTTGTGGTTGAATAATTATTCTCCACCTTAGACAACTTTCTGCTCACAAATGCAATAAGATGGTCGATTCCCCTGCACTTGGTTGGGTTAAAACTGCTCCTAACGCTATTCAGGATGCATCCACATGTACATGGAATTATTTCTTCCAATTGAGGAACACTAGAATAGGTTTTGTAACCATCTGTTCCTTCAAGACATCCAAGCTTTTATGGCAATCATCATCCCAGCAAAATGTCGCATCTTTCTTTAATAATTTCTCCATGGGTGCAGTGATTTGCACGTATGCCTTAATAAAATTTCTATAGTATCATGTATGACCTAATGTTGCATGCAGCTGTTTTACATTCCTTGGGGGATCCAAATTGATAATCACTGCAATTTTAGTAGGGTCCACCATCAACCCTTGCATACAAACAACATGGTCCAAAAGTATCCCATATGGCACACAAAATATACACTTCTTCAGATTTAGGGAGATCTTATACTTCCTATAAGTATCCAACATTAAGTGAAGACTTGCAACATGCTTTTTAACTAACCCAAACATCGCCCAATCATCAAAGTAGACCTCCAAAAACTTGTCAATAAATTCCTTAAAGGTCAGGACTACCACCCTAGAAAAGATCGCAGGGGCATTCTTAAGTCCAAAGGGAATAACTATATACTGAAAAGAACCCCATTATGTGGCAAAGGTAGTATTACTTCAATCTTCTGGCACGATCTTGATCTGGTGATATCATGAGAATCCATTTGTAAAAGAATATGCTTCTTGACCACCAACGTTCACCAAAACTTCATCTCTGAACGACGTAGTGAATGGATCATGTACACAAGCATCGTTCAACTTCTTTAGATATACGCAGATCCTGATTTCACCCTTTGTCTTATTCTCTTGAACCACCATAGGACTAACCCAGTCTAATTCTTCTATAGGCTCAATAATTCTTGTTGTGAGCATCTTATCCATTTCTTTGCGCACCTTTTCTTTGTATTGAGGATTCAATTAGTATGGGCGCTGCTTTACTGGCTTTGCATCTAGATTTAGATTGATCTTTATAACACCTAGATCATCTATTATCCCTTTGAGATCAGAGAACTTTTTTGGAAACAAGTCTTGTTATTCCCGCAATAACTTCGCGACCTTGTCAACTATGTCCTCATCAGAGTAATCGCCTATATTCGCGAACTTCAGTTGTGCTTCCAACCCAGTGTTCACTTGCTTGGTATTTAATGGTTTTGAAATATCAGGAACCTCTACCTTAGGCCTAGTGACTTCGCGTTGTCCTTATAACTCAAGGATACTAATTTTTCTAGGGTCTTCCTCACCTTCTTTTGTCGTAACATTGCAGCATTCCAAAGTGTTATAGCTCCAAATATCACCCTTGGTATTTGTGATGCTTGGTTTATGGCCTAGGGCAACCCCTCCTTCCAAACTTGGTCCACATATTTTAAAAACAGTGTTTTACTCCCTGTACGCTACTTTTCTCTGTGATAAAAGCGTGTACACATAGGTTAGTCAATACCCAACCCGTATATATGTGTTAAAACACTTAAAAAAATTAAATTTCCTTAACTATGGGCAGAGTTCATAGGTTTTAGCTGTTGATTACCTCCTAGTGCCCGTGGCCCAACTATTCCCAACTAAAAAACTAATTTGGGAGAAGTATAAAAAGACTTCTATGGGAAGGCCTTAAGGAGGAGAGAAGAGATAGAATTACTATACTGAGATTATCCCCTCATCAAGTTTGAAGTATCCCTGTGCTTCAAGCACTTCCCCAAGTTCAGGAAACCCTTGTTTCCTTGAGTGTTGATATTCTCCCACTTGCTTGAGATATCATGGTATTGGTTATGGAAGGAGGTTGTTGAAGACTAGGACTGGACGGACCTGGAGGACGGTTCCGCTTGGAACCGGAAGAGGAAGACTCGGGTGAACTCTTTCCATGTTTATTATAGTTTTCTACAATAAAAAGAAACGATGTCTTGTTCCTGAGATCGACTTTGTTTATGCATCATATGTTAGTGTTATAATTCATGTATGAATGATTACTTTGATGTATAACTAACCATTTACTTATATGATATAAAGTTGATTTCATTAAAATGCTTTATCTATATGTTGCTATGTGTATTCGAATTGGTTGATTTTCATATTCGAAGATCATCAGAAGTTGCAGAGGGTTTGAACCCTGGCTAGAACTACCCAAACGAAGGACATCCAGGTAAGTTCATCCTCGCATAGTTTGTTTATTTAAGCATGTTGCCTGAGTTGTATGCGTGTTTCTTGTTGTAGATTACTCTTCTCTGTTGGGGTTCTAACCCAAAGCCCTAGGGGACTTATTCCCGTAACACAAAGCATGGTGTAATTGTGTATTCTAATCAAGTTGTACCCGGGTGATAGGCTCTATAGGCGTTCTGAATTTCACAGCCTTGATTTCTTGTAATGCTTCCTCAATAAATTTGAATCCATCCTCAAAACTGAATGTTAGCAGAAAGATTTCCTTCAGAACGTCCCACTCTAGGGTTCCATGTCGCAACTCTATTTCTAAATACCAATTCATGAGAATAATATCCAAGGTATGGCAGAATATATGTACCCATTCAGGCTATGGTTCCTCTCCCCATGATTTCATCCAATGGGCTAGATGCTCGCGTCGATCATCCTTCCCTATATATTTTTAAGAAATATGGGTATTTTCGTATCCAACTCGCAACTTCATCATCCTTCGATACTCCTTCCAATCTGCAAAGTAGTTCTTATGTATACCCCACCATCTGGCAGGCATAGCTCTCAGTGCAATTTCCAATGTCTGGAACTGATGCTCCTCTGGTACATCCCTTTCAAATTTATCAAGAAACAAACTTACATCTTCTAAGCCATCATAATATAAGTTTCATACCTCATTGGATATACACCAAAGTGATTTAGTAAGTATGTTGCATCGTAGCGTTGATACTCCATGCAACCTATTTTACCAGTGATCGAGTTCCTCATCTGAATCTGAGTTGCATGAGTTTTCATTTTCCCAAGTAATGCTTTCATCCACTGTAGGATTGATCCAGTCCTCATTCCACATAGTAACCTTATAGATCTTCTCAATATCATCCTCCTCATAGTAATCTCAAACTGGTTCAGTATATCGCGTACCCTCAGCTAGATCCAATGGGACAATGACTCTTAATTCCTTTTTCTCAAACATCATGTTGTGCTTCTTCAAGTTGATGACCTCATTCATATTAAATGCCCAATAAATTCCAAGAAGTGTCAAGTAGGGATTACTATCATCCACTATTTCGATTACCTCAAAATCAGCTATAGCACACGCCCCTTCAATGTCGATAGTTACTCCATGTAGGTGTCCCATAGGAATAATCTTTTGTTGGTTCACCATTTATAGTTGAATTGGGGACCACTGTAGCATTGGCTTTCCCATTCTTTCCCAAGTCTGTTTAGGAAAAACATTCGCATTAGATCCCAAATCTAGGATAACCTAGTCCATTTCAAATTCTCTAATTTGTGCATTCAATCTCATTTCCTGACCATTCCTTTTCTTACTGTTGTCTACTTTGTGCACTACGCATTGGTAAGGTAGTGGCTTACCCTTGCCAGCGCAATTATCTATTAACTTTTGCGGTCCCTCCACCACTTTCTAATCCCTTAAGAGCTACATGCAGGTTTGTAAGAAGGATGTCAATATTGAAGGATCTATTTCTTGCGCAGCAATGACCTCTTCAGGATTTTCTATTCATGCACTCTGATTGTTTGATGTGGAAGCTCCTGAATCCACAAAGCTCTTCCTTGCCTCCATAAATGTTTCTTTTTCCTTATGCAAATCAAATCCATTATCCTTATCAACAACCCTGCACACCCACATATTCTCTTCTCATTGTTTCCCTGCAACTTTATCTTCCCCGATAGTTATACCACTTCACATAACTATATTAAATTTAGGGTCATCCTCGCGTGGTTTTGACCTCATCATCTGGATGTCCTGAGTGGGATGTTGGTTCTTCTTCTCTTGCATCTTTGCGATGAGTTCAGGACAATCCTCTATTACGTGGTCAAAATGTTGGCAATACTGACAAGAGGGGTGTGTCGAGTTCTAATAATCTCGCGCATAGTGGCATGGTTCCCCACAATTGTAACAAATAACCTATCTATGACCTCTTCTAACTTCTCCCCTTCATCCTCTTCCTCATCCCTAGAATCCTCTGTGTGCTGCAAGTGTGCCTTGATCCTGTTGTGGATGTGTCTCAACCTGTACTTTATATGTCGAAGTTTTATCCAACATTAATTCATAGCTTCGGCAATTGCACTCATCATGGCCTACAAACTTATAGAAATTACGGAATAGTTGTTGCGGAGTATGCATGAACTTCTGCAACAAATGACAATTGTCTGTTAAGTGTTTTCCTGTTATTTGGAAATTGTCTATTGAGTGTTTTCCTGTTAAGAGCAGGCAATACTAGTTAAAAGTGCAAGCGTTGTGATTTCACCAATAACTCACTTTGAAAGGAACATATTTTCCATCAGCATATCATCGACTAAAAGAAACACAATATCTTCATAAAGAGAAGGAATATAAAGGTAACCAAATGTTGATAGTTGTACAATTCCGATTGTATTTCACCCTCCTTGTCACAAGAAGCCAAACACGGTTTCAAGGGGAAACAAATCCTACGGGTGCATAAACAAACAAAGAAACAAGAAAGAAGAAGCAAACAGGAAAGAAAACACTACTCCTACTCCTAATCTAAGCAGAACATAGGCTAACTCACATGAAGTGATATTTCCAATGCAGCCACCGGTGCATTGGTTGACCCATCTAAGTGATGGTGTGACTCACAAGAAAGATATTCATGCCAATAAATAAACAAGAAAGGTAAAACAACACAAACCAAAACGTTCGAAGTTTGAATACGTCTACAAAAAAGAAAAGATCGAAAGCACATGAAAGGCACCCTACAGACGTATCATGGTGTTGGGTCACATTGTGCATGGACGACAAAGATGTACACCCTTTCAAATGTGACAAACGAGCAAACATGAAAAAGGAGGAAAAATTTTGTTTCACCACAGTGCTTTCTACGTATGAATCCTTCAATGCATGAGCGATAGGATCACATGATTATGGTGGAGGATGTGAAAACTGTAGATCATATTGATTTTCAATGTGAACAAGAGACGAATGAGGAGCCTGGGGTGATTCAATAGATTTTTTATCAGAAGTGGAACTGACCTCAAGGATACGAGAACCTAACATAACCATCAGAGCGAGTTGAAGTGCCTTGACAGCTTGAAGGGTTTCACGTCATCAAAAGATGGATTGTCAAAGATTGGTTACTTAGAAAGATCAATAGTAGGTAAATCATAATTGTGATCAGATGAATGAGTGAAAAGATCATGACAGCCATGATCAGAAAATTCAAAATGGACATCAGCATCCTCACGATCTGACGAATCATACATAGGGGTTGATGAGAAACAAAAATTCCCCCCCTCTAAATTTCTGGAAATGAAAGATGAGAGGTCAAGTGGATTCGGGAAGAAATATTTTTCCTCTACACAACCAAATGACGGACTGACATCCTGCATTTTCTGTGAATGATAAGAAGTAGAAACATCCGAGGATAAATTTTCACAAGAAAAATCAGAAATGGCAGAATCGCAGAAGATGTCAATATAAAGCGGACAAGGTGCGGATAGAAGGAGGTAATCCTTCACCACAACTTCTTCTTCATATTCCCACACATATTCATAAAAAATGATAGCTCAGGTTGGCTGCTCAACACCAACTCCATCCATAGCTTGATCCTCATGAACATCGCATGTGAAGTCCAGAATGGATGAACACATCACTTCAAAATCTGGAGGATCAAAAAAACCAATGGACAGAGGTCGAGGGGATGAGACCATGTGACAACCATCAGGCTTGCACTCCAATGCTACATAATAATCCATAGCAGGTGGGTGGGAGGAGGTGACAGTTAACCAGGTGGATTCGTAACTTCTCCCACCTCGTCCCGCAGAGCTAGAGTTGTTTGATGAGAAGAGGATGGAGGTTCACTTGTTACAAATAATCTTATCCGTCTCAGATTTAGAATCTCTAACACTGAGGTATGCTAGGAGGGGCTCGAAATATTATAACTTATGTGGATTTTTAGATATGTGAACAAGATACTTAAATATTTCAGTGAGGGATTCCCAATCAACTTCATCTTCCAGAAATTAAAAACAAAGATTACAAAAGCGTTGATAAAATTGTGCAACAAATTTGTCAGGTGCTTTTCATAATTTTAATATTTTTTGATTAAGTGCTTTATGGTCATATGAAAGAAAGCATGGTCTAACTCTCTGATCATGTGATTGAAAGAGTGAATAGAGGTTGGGGGCAACATGAGACACCATTTCTAAACGCGCCTTTCAAACATGTAGGAGAACAACCCATAGGCAATGTCATCCGAGGGGACTTCATTCCTATCACAGAAACCCAAAAAGGAAAATTCATGTCTTAACAAATTTGTTTCACCTTCACCATCATATTTAAGTTGTGACAAGTCATCAATAATATCCTCTGACACTTAGAAATCATGAGCATGAGAAAAACATGTTGAGGTTGAGATTGTGATATAAGACATGAATGATGTGTAGAGATTCAAAATAGATTTTGAGGGCTCAGCTTGTCATCTAGACCTCCTTCTAACACCAGAAATGTTGACAGTGTTGGACCCACCAACATTCAAGGGGATCTCCCTGGTAAAAAATCCCAACTAGACCTCAGACCACTTGGAGTATGAGTCCTAGCAGTGGGTGGTAATGTAGTGCCTTGACCATGGTAGTGCGCAGAGATAAGTATGATGACTTTGGTAGGAATAAAGTGTGTGACACAGAGAGGGGAAAAGGAAGTGTATCCCTTAGAAGGTTGTAATAGTACGCAACCTGAAAGGGACACGCGAGTGAAATGACATCACAAGCTGCATTGCAGAATAGTCCATAATAAAAAGTGACAAGTTGATGCAACAACATGCCTTCAACCATATTCATATAATTGCAAATCAAATAGTTCATAAGCTAATACATAAGTTAAACAACATAAATTGCTAAAGCAACTAGAATAGTCCAACTAAAATAACAACATATGCATGAAAACGTGTTGGCTCGGTTATATTATTATTAAGTGAAATTTGCATCCACACATACATCATTGACAACCACTAGCCCCAATATTGGAACATTATAGTCATGAACACCTACTCCTCCAAAGAAGTATACTCGCTCTATGTTGTGGAGAAGCCAAGCCTCGTCACAATACTCCCAAGCCTTCTCTAAGCCTAAGCCTAGACAAAAGTTTAGCTCCCAAAACCCTGTTCTATGAGTAATGAGGTTCTATTTATAACAAAGGATGGGGTGACCCTTGACATTCCCCTTTGACTCTTTCACTACCCTCATGACTCTTGCACTTCTTTACAAATAAATCATTACATTACATAGTACTATTCACATTCCACTAATCACACTTGGAATTTCACTTACAATATATTAAAAAATAATACAAAATTTCCACATGTACCCATGTGAGACAAAATAGACTAGAGGCAGCCAAACAAAGCACAACACTATGACTCAGAAATCTGGGGAAATACCAACTCGGCAACATCCACCTGATGAGTCTCAGTGACGTACTAATACTAAGATTGGTACAATGGTATTGTGTCCCCATACTACTTGATAGTGTCTTTCTAGTAGCATACTCTTGCCTCCATAGCTTGTGGGTATATGATCTAGGAACCTTTGTCCAACTCATCCTGAAGAATGCGCAGCATGGTCTTGACTATAGCAAGACCACCGATGTACTTCTGCATGTTTTCTGCGCTCATCTTCAAGTCATCGTTGGTGGCCTCTCGCCTGAGCTACTCCATGTAACTATCAATCTCTAGTCAGACTTGGTTCTTCTCTCTGGCTACAATGAGGGAATCGATTGATGGGATCTTGTGCATCCTCACCATCACATCCAAACTCTTGAACAACCCTACATATGAAGCATGTATGTTACTGACGAATGGGGCAAGTTGCTCATAGTTTTGGATCTACAACTGGATCTTTTCTTTGTCTAGCTCTACCTATGGCTTCATCATCTTGGGCAAGTGAAGCGGGGCTTCTTTGTATCCCATTGTCCATTCCTGCACATGGGAAATAGCAGCGTGTATGTCTCTAAGATTTTGGTCAATATTTCTGCTTCACAACTAAAAACCAAAAAGATGGACAATTGCCTTATGCATGGTGACACAATTGTCATAGATTTTCTGCATGGTGGCCTCAAGAGCTAATACTTCAATAAGTATTGCCTTCCTCATTTATGTCATTGTGGATCCTACGGATTGTCTTGCTTTCTGCTTGGTTGCTTGCAAGTTCTTTGCCATCTATTCATTATGTGCTAACAATAACTTTACATTTGAGCTCGTGTCTCCTGCATAAGCCAAAGTAGCATCATCCATGGCAACTAGATGCTTCCTAACATATGGCACTATCACCCTTTCCTTCATAAATGTAAGGGATGTGTGATCATCCAGGAAATTCTTTCTTTGCTGCAGTACAATCTTCTGTTGTAACTCATGAAATGATGAATTGTACACATCCAACTCCGTGATCATCAAAAGGCCAGGTTCGCGTAGGAAGGAGAACTCGATAGGCCACGGTCGCATCCTTCTCGCCCTCTCTTTTCTTGGGGCCCTTCCCCCCAAGAAAAGAGAGCAAGCTCCTCGACCTCGTAACCTCGGCCGAGTCCCTCCGGGCCTATCGTCGCTTCCACCTTTTAGTACTGAATTTTCCACCCCACATCACCGGATCATCATCAAGGAGAACAACCTCTCCTTTCTTGCTCAGGACTGATTCTAATACTAGAGGTGGTGGATACTGAGCGGTGACCTACTATGCTCTCGGCGTGAGGTCGGTATCTTTTTCCTATGGATCCTATCCCAACTCAATGTCTATTGCTTCAACCATTTGCTCAATCTATTGAGAAAGCTCCCAATCCTGCATCTGCTCACCCGCTTCTTCATTTTTTGGTTGTTTTGACTCCTCAACCTGTATGGGTGTTGGGTAGCGCAAGCCCTGCGGAACGAGTATGGGGTGCGAAGCCCAGAATTTTGGGTAATATTAGGGTAAAAGACTTCGCGGAAAGCGCGGAGCGCGAAATATAGTAGGTTGAGTCAAAGGGTAATCCGCCCAAAGAAAATGTAAAGAAATAGTAATAGAGTCAGCCCACGGAGGGACCGTGGGCCAAGGGAAAGTATAAATAGAGCGAGGCTCTATGAGGGAAAGTATTTCTTTTAAAAGATGGAATGTAATGGGTTTTGAAAGGAAATAACTTGAAAGTGTCTGTAAGTCTAAATCGAGGGAGTAGGGTAGAAGGTAGAGGCTCTGCAGCTATGTGTGCAAAGGCCCAGAAAGTCCGCAACTGTGTGTGCGGACCCCTGCAGTTGACTGCGCAGGGTGGATCTGGATGTATTGTTGAAGATTGATGATAAAGATAAGTTTCTTCTGAATTCTGTGTTGATTGTGACTGTACTCTTTTATGATAAATGAACTGTTATGATTTCTGCATTTGCTACAGTTGAATTCATGTGAACTGGATTAATCTTGATGCGCGAAGTAACCAGAAGTAATAAATGTTTGCTTAAAGACCATTTTAACTAGATCAAACTAGTAATAAGTGATTCCATCTGTAATAAGCGCGATAAGGGTATTCCAATCTGCGCAGATCTGGCGTAGCGTGAGGCTACAGAACAGCACGTCAGCCCTAGACAACATCCAAGACATCCCCAGGGTGCGGAAACCTGGTTCCAGCACCCTCCCCTACTACCTCGGGTGAGACCTCAGTCCGTGCTTCATGGGTTGTTGCCGAAAGAGCCGGTAGCTGCGGGATTTGTTTGGCTAAATAATTCTTCTGAACCTGGGTCAAGCCCATATAAGCCAAGAAATGGTTCCATTGTCAGGAGAGGCACAAATGGTCACTATCACACAACGGTTAGCTAAGATGATGGAATCTTAGGCTCTCAAGGCCCAAATGGATGTTGCAAGGCAAAAGGAGGCAGAACTTAAAGACCACATTCAACCATGGATCGATGAAGCATTTACCATTTATACAATGATGGAGGGAAAGATATTACAAATGCAGGCAGCCTATGATTCGGAGCAAGTGAATCCATTAGACACAGATACATCAGCGACCCAAGTGGCGCTGGTACAACGGACCACCGCAGAATTTGTTGAAGAGACACGCATAGCGTAGAATTTGTTAAACGACCTTCACGCAAAGATGGACGCACTAGCTAAGTGACTCGGGACGAGTCACGATGGTTGTGTAGGGGGGACTGTTGGGTAGCGCAAGCCCCGCGGAACGAGTATGGGGTGCGAAGCCCATAATTTTGGGTAATATTAGGGTAAAAGACTCCGTGGAAAGCGCGGAGTGCGAACTATAGTAGGTTGAGTCAAAGGGTGGTTCGCCCAAAGATAATGTAAATAAATAGTAATAGAGTCGGCCCGCAGAGGGATCGCGAGCCAAGGGAAAGTATAAATAGAGCGGGGCTCTATGAGGAAAAGTAGTTCTTTTAAAAGATGGAATGTAATGGGTTCTGAAAGGAAATAACTTGAAAGCGTCTGTAAGTCTGAGTCGAGGGAGTAGGGTAGAAGGTAGAGGCTCTGCAGTTGTGTGCACAAAGGCCTGGAAAGTCCACAGTTGTGTGTGCGGACCCCTGCGGCTGAGTGCGCAGGGTGGATCTAGATGTATTTTTGAAGATTGATAATAAAGATAAGTCTCTTCTGAATTCTATGTTGATTGCGACAGTACTCTTTTATGATAAATGAACTCTTATGATTTCTTCATTTGCTACAGTTGAATTCATGTGAACTGGATTAATCTTGATGCACGAAGTAACCAAAAGTAATAAATGTTTGCTTAAAGGCCGTTTTAACTAGATCAAACCAATAATAAGTGATTCCATCTGTAATAAGCACAATAAGGGTATTCCGATCTGCGCAAATCTGGCGTAGCGCGAGGCTGCAGCACAGCGCACGAGCTCCAAACACATCCAAGACATCCCCAGGGTGCGGAAACCTGGTTCCAGCACCCTCCCCTGCTACCTCAGGTGAGACCTCAATCCACGCTTCACGGGTTGTTGCTGAAAGGCCCGGTAGCTGCGAGATTTGTTTGGCTAAATAATTCTTCCGAACCTGGGTCAAGCCCATATAAGCCAACAATGGGTGCAGTTTTTTCTATGATCGTGCCTTTCCCTTCCTCATGTTCTTATTTCTGCTTCTGTTCCCTCTCTCTCCTTCTTAGCTCTTGCTCTCCTTTCAACTTCTTCTACGTTTCCTATAACTTGTTTTCTGCTTCCTCAAACCTTAATGCTTCTCTCTCTTCCTCTTTTCTTCTCTCTTTATGTGTTGTTGCTTCTTTGCCTTCACTGCCAAAGATTCTTTCTGAATGAGAGGATCTTCTTTGAACTTGTATCTTTTCTCAACCTCTAATTTCTCAGCAATCTTCCTCTTACCCTTATCTTGTGTCAGTTTTCTTCTTATTGTTGTTGTTGTTTCTTCCTCAGTACTGTTGTGTGCAGAGGAACTTTCCATTATGTGGCTATGTTGACTGGTTCATTGAGCTTGGAGTGGTTATAACAATACCTCCAAGGGTCCTCCTCTGCCCAATGACATGCCCCGTGGATCCATGGATAATACACTCTCGCACGGTGGTTCTTGAAAATCTCGTGGGGATCATACAGATTGTAATATTTGGTGCCAAAATCATACTTTGCTATCTCCTTGGCTTCGACATCCACATCTTTCAAGCTCTTAATCTCATACAATCCAATCTGCAAAGGAAGAGCAAGCCATGGTGCCTTCTTCCTCCTATGCAACCCTAATGATAACCTTGTGGAGATGTGATATGTGACCTCTTGCATGACCAACTTGTCTGTGGCAAACCTTGGTAGAAAATACGAAGGTTTCTCTCCGCCAAGCATCCTAATGAAGGTGCCACCAGGTGAGGCATACCAATCTGCAATGTTAAGTAATGCCTCCATTGCTTCTTCAAACATGCAAGGTTGATCCTGCTCAAAGATCAACTTGTACACCAGGGTGATGAAATGGTCAACTAGCCTTGCGTTAACTAGCTGCACTTGGAAAGAAACTTGAAATAAATATTGACGAAATGCTCATGTCATTTCCATATCCAACCCATGCTAGGACACTGATGTTGAGCACAGATTGCATCAAGTAAATATGCAGACATGTATAATCTCACTTTCTCATCCTTGATCGGATTTCGGGCATTAGTCACATGGACTTTCGACTGATGAGCCAACAGATCTGACCAGTTGAATGGTTTTCCATCATTCACCAACTCATCCAACACAACGACCCAATTTTGCAGAAAGGTATTCGTGCTTTCTTGACTATACAATCTGCATGCAAAGATGATCAAGAACCTATAGGCCTTTCTGAGTGACTTCGTCTTGTAAACATGATTGGGCGTAGATCTGAACTTTGACTCTTCCTTCACCCAATGCTTTATAATATCCATGGTTTTTACAAAGCTTTGGGTGGTATAGAAAATTTCATCCATGCGGTTCACCAAGGTAAATGATACATCTGATGATAATTCTTCGTCTTGAAGGTAGAAAGTTGTGTTCCACTAGCACTGCTCAATGTCATAGTCTCAAGATCTGTGTGTGAGACAATCCAGTGGATGATGTTTGCACAAGGGAAGGTAGGGTACCTACATGAAACCTTGTGTAAGCCTGATCGTTGGATATTCACATACACCTATCAATCTTCTATATCTTCCTTGAAGTCCCCTCCAAAGATATCCTTGATTTCCTTCCATGTTAACATCATTCCCTTCACAATGAACAGCTGAGTGTCTGCATAAATTGGTAAACTCACTAACACTTGCTCAACTGCATCCCCATTGCTACTTTCAACAATCTCCTTTGATGCATCTCTCTTGGAAGCCATGTTACCTATAACTGTTGGAGAGTTTCTCAATAATTGTTGTACCTAGAGACAAAGACAACACTCATGGCATGAAAATATTAGCATGAAACCAAAATAATTTCAAGAAAGACCAAACAACAAATAAGGCAACTGCTGAGAGGAATTATGCAATACTGGATTTCAGAGGTGACTAACTTCCAGCTGGTTTTGCACATTGCAAATTCCCAGCTACGAGTGGGGAGGTGCTACTAGTTGGAACTGCATAATGCACATTTTAGTCAAGCTCAGGCCAGCTGGGACTGCGCATTCCGCAATCCCAGTGACCGAGGCTTAGGATTGGCTCCTGGAACTACACAATGTGTAGTTGGAGCTAGGCCTTGGCAACCTTTGTACAATTCTTGGAGCCAACGCAAAGTGTTGAGATCTAGAAATGCGCAGTGCATACCTGGGAAGGGCTAGATTTGGGCCTAAGAAACCAAAATCTACCCAATAGCAACATGAAAATGAGCAGATATGAAAGTAGAAGTGAAGGTGAGTGCAATTCTGAGTGAATGATGACGCATGCAAACAAAACGAGTGGAGGAATCAATCAAACTAAAGAAAAATGAAGCATTTCGAGAGAGTCACCGCAACAGTTATTAATGCAACACTTGGGAAAGGCAATGAAAAACTTAAAACAACACTTCTACAAGCTAAAACAAATTAAAACACCAGTGTTCACTCAATAAAATGGGTAAAATAGCACTCTCACAAGTCAAGCAAAAAAAAGTGATAGAAAAAGCAACAAAATACTAGAAAAGCAAGATCTCCTTCGGAATTCCAAAGCTCCAAGATCGAATGTGAAAATTATCTCTGAGGCGTCCATTAAATAGATTTAGTCGATTTAGGGTTTATGACTCGAAGGCAAAAAATTTAGGAAAAGGCGACACATGGCGTCAATTTCCAAAAATAACTCAAGTGCAATTTTCACTGTAAAAAATAGATCCCTACTTTTTAGGGATGCTTTTTTGCTTTTTGTTTTTTATTTTTGGGAAAAAGTTGTCATGCATGCATGGATAGATTGCGTAGTTCCCTACAAAACTAGAAAACTCACTAGCTCATGCATCGGGTAATTGCTGAGGGAAAGCTTCTGCATAATTCCTAGGTTGAGTGGCTCAGGCTGCCTCTCATGCTTTGCGCAGTTTCCTAGATGAAGGAAAGTTGCCAAGTGGCTCTGCGCAATTTTGGAGCTGAAAGCTCACTGCGAGTTTGGATTGTGAAATTCTTGGACTAAAGGATGGTTTCCGTCAAGGATTGCATAGTTCACTAAGGCAAGCCTGGACAGGGTTGAAACCAAGTGAAGAGATCGACTTGCGAGTTAGATAGAAAATCAAGTTGGAAAACACAAGTCATAAGCAAAAGATAAAACTCAATTAAAGCACAAGTACTTGGGTTAGTGTAATATGAGTTGTTGTGATTTGAGGAGGGACGCTCCAAAACGAAGCATAGGCAAAATTTTGGAGGGTGGTTGTAGTCGCTACAATAACCCTATTCATGGGTGTTCTAAATCTCAAATAAAATAATGAATATTATCTCCTGAAATTCCAAGGGGTTGGGTTTAGAAAAAAGGATAGAAAAACTCAAAAGTTTGATCATAAAATAAAATATGTCAATCCTCTTACTCCAGGAGATATACTTGGGATACCAAGAGGTCTCTAAAAAATGTATATCTACATGGAAAGGTAGTGCAATGTAGGATGTGGGCTCTAGTGGTGCCTCTAGTGGACTCTGCATAGTCTTCAACTTTCTCTCAATAGAATACATGCTTCACCAAATAGCAGCTCATTTTGTTCATACCTCAAGTCAACAGGTATGCTCCATATTAAACTTCTATATGCCTATTTTATATCATGAAAAATAACCTATTGGAACTCCCCGCTAAACTTAGAATAAATAAAATTCAGTCATTTTGTGATCTTCGACAAAGATTTTAATAATACTCTACAACCCAGGGAGAAAAAAGGAGGATCCATTATTAGGGTTCCTTTTGAGGAATTGATGTAGGACCTTATCTCCTCCCTTGAACTGGTGGATATCAAACCTAATCATTGGAAATTTACCTATAACAACTTAATAGTTGGACCAAGGCATATTGTTGCATGGCTAGACAAGTTTTTAATGGATAACAATTTTTTGAACCAGAGAATAGCCTTTTCCTCCAATATATTAACCTAGGGAGGATCACACCACTTCCCAATATCTTTGTCCTATAGAAATATGGTGATATAATTACAAATTCTCAAGAAATTTAATCTAAATAAAAAGACACGATTCTACTTTACTACTCAGTGGAAATTAATTCACGATCTAGAACAACATTCGCAAACATGCATCAATCACATACACAAGTAAACATATCTATCTAGGGGAAACCAACTAGTAAAAACCCCTTAATCCTTCTTGCATTAATAAGATGAATAGAAAAAGTATTACAATTTCTTTCTTGCTATGAACTCAACCTGCAAGTGAATAATTGTTCTCTCTTCTTAATGAAAATCTCTAACCTAGACTTAGTCAGATTCTACCTCCAAACTGAGCTCCTATTTCCTTACACAAATCTTGAGTAAATTTGCCCCTATTCTTTAGGAATTTCCCCCAATTTGATTGAACAATTCCCAAGGATTGATCATTGATTGCATGCAACACCTATACACTCAAAACTATTATGCAACTGATGTTACATTACCTTGAATCTCCAATATGACTAAGCAATTTGAATTCCTTGTATGCATGAGACATTTTTGGTTGATTGATCAGTTAACTGGATGATCTCCGAGTTAGACTATTATCCCACTACACAACTGACCTCCAACTAGTTCTAGTAATAGTTAGAACTATTTTAACTGAATACAACAAAAATAATTGAACTGGATTGCTACAAATTAGCAATCACACGTGCATAACTTAACTCCAAGCCCTATAACTCAAATTTTTTGAGATAATTGAGTGACAAGAACCATGTCACCTTAGTTAACTGCCTCCAAGCTGTCTGCTAATGTGGAAATTTCGAATTTACTCAGTTTTACAAAGGCTAGGTCAAATTGAGCCTTTATTTCTACACTTCTCAACACTCCCTCTTAGCAAGAAAGGGATTTTCAACCACCCCTCTCCTGCACCTGTAGAATTCGAACTTCCCTCTTGAAAAGTCCTTTTTCAAGATATCAGCATATTTTTCTCCTATCAGAATGTATTGTAGAAACATTATCCTCCTCTGCACACAGTTTTGTAAATGATGATACTAGATATCTAAATTCTTGGATCGATCATGAAATACCAGATTCTCATAGATCTTAATACAAAATTGATTATCGTAGTAGATCACAGTTGGATCCATCTCCTGATCAAATAGTCCCACGAGTATCTTTCTCATATAGATCGCCTCACATGTTGCTTGACTTGCAGTCATGTATTCAGCTTCTCCTGAGTTGAGCACCACAAACCTATGCCTCATGTTGTACCAAGAAATTGTTGTGGACCCAACACTGAAAATTCCACCTGATGTACTCTTTCGGTTGGATGGACTCCCTGCCAAAACTGCATCTATGAAGCCACACAGCTTCACTCTCTCTATCTGTCTGTACCATAATCCATACTGGGTAGTGCCTCTGAGGTACCATAAAAGATGCTTAGCTAGCTTCCAGACTTCCAGTACAATTTGGTTGGCCTAACCATATATTGGCTCAGTTGGTTGACTGCATAGCACATATATGGTCATGTGTTCACAAGATATATCAGCGAACCCACTAATTTTTGGTAAATGGTAGCACCAACCTCTTCACCTTAAGTGGAATTCTCCTTCCTCCAATTGGTCGCTAGACTATGGCATACTTTCCTTGAGACACAAATAATTCCCCATCACCTTGTCATACTTCCAGCCCTAGGAATTAGTGCATGAGACCTATATCTTTCATCTCAAATTCCCTTGCAAGGTCCTCCTTGCAAGAGTTGATCAACTACTCATCACCTATCAATATTAAATCATCAACATATAAAATAATGATAATCATTTTACCTTCTACCAAAACATGATTTCGCATCTACTTCACTTTTGGTGAAGCCCAATCCAATGAGATAACTATCAATTTGAGTGTACCACACTCGAGGTGCCTATTTGAGACCGTACAATGCTCTCATGAGTCTGCACACATGATACTCTCGATCAAATGTCTTAAAACCTTCTAGTTTCTCTAAGTACACTTCCTCCTCAATAACACCATTGAGAAATGTTATTTTTACATCCATATGGTAGATATTCCACCCCATCTGCGTAGCCAATGCAAGAAATTATATAATGGATGAATACCTTGGTACCAAAGAAAAGCTTTCCTCATAGTTAACTCCCTCAACTTGAGAGGATCATTTGGCCACAAATATGGCCTCATACTTCTCTATTCTTCCGTCCGTTGCATGCTTAACCTTGAAGATCCATCTCAAACTCACAACTGATCTGTCGGTCTTGGGACTACTTCCCAAACATTTTTCTTTGTGATGTATTTGAATTATTCCAGCTTTGCATCAACCCAAACTAGTTTCTCAATTGCTTCCTCAAAAGAGGATGGCTCAGTCTCTACAAGCTCAGTCATTAGCCATGTAGCCAGTGTACCTCTAAAGTGACCTCCTTTGCCTACAAAATTTTGAAGGAGCTCCCACATTCTCCCTCGCATCCTACACCAATCTATCAACTTCCCCGGTTCTTTTTCTACCTTCTCTATATGGTTTTGCTTGAGTGGATGTCTCCACAATGCCTCCTCTCTGCTCCTCCATTTGTGGATGCTCCACAACTTCCTGAGGCTTTGCTTGAGGTTCCTCCTATGGAGCTAAAATCTCATCTTCTAGTGGGATTTCAATATCCCTCTCAAGAGAGTATATCATTTCTTTCTCTTCATCAAAATTTACATCCCTTCGCACAACTACCATTCTGAGGCAAGGAAAGTACATGTGGTAGCTGTGTGGAGTTTCAGTGAAACCCACAAAAACTCCCAACTCTATTGTCGGCTCAAGTTTCTTCCTCGAATATTTAGAGACATGGTAGTAAATAGAGGCTCCAAAAATTTTGAAATGAGACACATCTGTCTTTCTCCCTGAGAAAGCCTCCTTCGATGTAATCATACCAAGAACTTGATTAGGACTATGGTTCTACAAGTAGATTGTAGGCCTTAGTCATGTAGCATAGATCTTACAACTCCCACAATGATCTGGCTCTTCCTCTTATCTACCCTATTCTGTTGTGCCATTATGTCCAGCTATCAGTTCTCTTCGAATTCCTTCTTTGGCACAAAAGTCCTTGAAGTCATTTGAAAAAAAACTCAATTCCATTTTCACTGCTAAGAGCCTTCACCTTTTTATTGGTCTCTTTCTCAACTAGTGCCTTGAATTCTACAAATTTTGGAGATGTCTCATCCTTCTTCCGTATGAAGAAGATTCAACCCTTTCTTGAGAAATCATCAATAAAAATAACATAGTGCTTATGTATGGCAGTGAAGGTTGTCGAGAAGGGTCCACAAATATTAGAGTGAACTCTCTCCAAGACTACATGTGCTTTGTTGTCTCGATCATGGAATGTGGATTTTACATACTTCCCCAAGGTACAACCCTTGCATACATCCTGTTGCTCAAGTGATCCTTTAGGGAGGCCATTGGTTATTTGTTGCATAATTTTTAAGGTGCCCTGATGCAAGTGGCCCAATATCATGTGCTAGAGTTCATCGACATCGTGACTCTTCACTTTCTCTTCCTTACTACTTAATGCGGCATAATATTCCACATCAAGTTTATAAATTTTATTCACACAAACCATGATTTGCTTCACCTGCCCAGTAGTTATGGTTTTAAAAAGGCTTTCCCTTTAATGAAGATCACATCATATCCATGGTCTTCTAAAACTGATACAAAAATGAGGTTATTTTTTGGGCTTGGTACAAACATGACATATTTGAGGTGAAGAGGGGATCCTAACTCCTTCTTAAAGGTTATTGTACCAATCCTAATAGCATTGTACCTTCTGTCGTCCCTAAGCCCAATATGAATTTGGAGATCTTTCTCATTCAGTTAATTGAAAAAATCTCTACACCATGTCATGTGGAATGAGGCACCTGATTCCATGTACCACATACTCCCCATCACAATGTTGGCCATGCATGTGATTAGGGTGAAGTCTAACTTGAACTGTGAATCCAATGCTTCACGTGCTACACGTCCTAAGTTCTTCTTGCTAGACTTTTTGTGTGGACACTTTGTAGCACAGTGCCTAAATTCATGACAACTGAAGCATTTTATTTTGAATAAGTCCTTATTCTTGCCCCCTTGGCTAGATTCCGGTTTGGTTTGAGATTTCTTCCCTTTTCCCTTCTTACCATTTCCAACCAATAAAAAAATTCCTTCATCCTCTCCCTTGGATGAACTTTCATTTCTGGTATTTCACCTGATTTCTTCTTGTACCAAATTGGACCATAAGCATTCCCAATTCGGTAATTTATCCTTCATGTTCACCAAGTCTTGGTAGTTATGCCAGGTTTTGGGAAGACCTAGAAGAGCTAGCCTCACTAGGTCATCTTTTCCAACATTCACACCAAGCCCTCCAAGCTCATCCTAGACTTATGTAAATATTGTGAGATACTATGGAATGGTATCATTCTTATGCATCTTAATGTTTCAAAGTTTGTCTTCGAGGGCCAGTTTTCTATGGTCACTACTATTCTCAAATAGCCTAGTCAGTGCCTTCCACATTGCGAAAGGATTTTCTTTCCCATCTATATTTAATACAATGTGGCCTCACACTCCCTCCAAGATTATTCTCCTCACCTTGGCTACAACTTTCTTCCATGGGCTAGGTTCTGGGCATCAGTTGATCCTAGTTTTGTAATGTCTATCTTGACATATTCCAAAAATCCATTGTCATCAATTATTTCCTCCACACGATCCTTCCAGGCAATGAAATTTGAGTTTCCTTCCAAGTCATACTCTAAGCTCAGTCCATTGAAGGTCATTCTCCTAACTTTGAAGAAATCTTGCTACACTAAAGCTACAAATTCGAACCTCCTGAGGAACAACTTTGAAATTCTTGTTCTAATGTCAATCATTTTCTGATACTAAGTAGAAATATGGTGATAGAATCGCAACTACTCAATAAATTTAATATGAATCAAGAGACACAATTACACTCTACTTCTCTTGGAAAATTAATTCACAATTTAGAACAATATTCGCATACATGCATCAATCACATACACAAGTACACAGATTTATCTAGGGGAAACCAATTGGTAAAAACCCCTTAATCTTGCTTGCATTAATTAGATGAATAGAGAATGTATTACAATTGCTTTCTCACTATGAGCTCAATCTGCACGTGAATAATTTTTATCTCTGCTCAATGAAAAGTTTTGACCCAGACTTAGTCAATTTCTTCCTCCATGTAAGCTCCTATTTCCTTGTGTAAATCCTCAGGAAATTGGTCCCTAATCTTTAGGAAATTCCTCCAAATTGATTGTGCAATTCCCAAGGACTGGTCATTGATTTCATGCAACACCTGTACAATTAAAACTAGTCAGCAATTGAGGTTACACTGCCTTAGAATCTCCACCACATCTCAGCAATTTGAATTGCTTGCATGCATGAGCTATTTTAGTTGACTGATTAGTTAACTGGATGATCTCTGAGTTAGATTGTTGTCCCACAACACAACTGACCTCCTACTAGTTATATCGACAGTTAGAACTAGTTTGATTGAATACAACTAGAAATAACTGAACTGGATTGCTAAACATTAGCAATCACCCCTGCATAACTAAACTCCAATCCCTCTAAATCGAATTTACTGAGCTAAGTGACAAGAGTCATGTCACCTCATTTAATTTCCTCCAAGTTGTCTGCTAATGTGGAAATTTAAATTTACTCAATTTTACCAAGGCTAAGTCAAATTGAGCCTTTCTTGCTACACTTCTCAACATGTCCTTGTCCCTAGATGTGGAATATGGGCCCCTCCTATTTTAGTTTAATAATATATGGTTTAATCAAAAAGGGGTAATTTAGGTAATCTCCACTGCATGGAATATGTGGTTATATGGATCTCCAATTCAAATATGGGAAAGAAAAAGTAAAGATCTAAAGTTTTCTCTCAAGAATTGGGTGAAAGATAACCAATCATACTAGGGAAGAGAAGCAGTTAAACTCAAAATTATTTTGGAAACCATTTAATATAATATTGAGCATGAAAATATCTCTCAAGAAATCATGTAGGAAGAAAATAAGGAATTTGATCTATGGCATCAAGGTTTGAGAAAGTAGGAGGAGATATGGAGAATTATGACAAGATGTTTGTGACTTAAAGTCGAAGATAGAAACAACAAATTCTTTCATCATCAGACTAAGATGTGGCAATTCAAGAGCAACATAAAATCAATCATGGTGGATGGAAAGACCCTCTTTGATTATGCCAAGATTAAGTAGCTTCTAGAAATTTCATCTCTTTATGCAAGTAATGGGGTGCAATACTATGAGGCAATATGCTCTATGTTAGAACATATTCCAAACAATTCACTTCAAAGGAAAATGAGGCTCTTCTTAGACCAATATATGGGGAGGAAATATGGCATGTATTGAATTTCAATGGGCTAGATTAAGCCCCGGGTCTCTACGGATTTTCTACTCTTTTTTATCATAAGTGTTGGGGAATTATTAAGACTAATATTTGTAGAATGATTCACTACTCTTTCAAACATGAATATATAGGAGGTGGAATCAATTCTTCAGTCGTACATTTGTTCCATAAGGAAGAAAATACCACCTCGTTGGTCTGATTCTACCCCATCTCTCTATGCAATGTGATATAATCTAATCTCCAAAATCATATCTCTTTGAATTAAATCCCTTCTTCTGAAGCTTAGTCTTGGAAATCAAGGGGTGTTTGTGATGGGTAAACATATTATGGATAATATTATCCTAGTCAAAGAAGCGATACACTCTAGTAAAGCATGAGAAGAAAAAGGGATGGTTAAAAAGTTGGATATGGCCAATGCATTTGACCATGTGGATCATATATTTCTTTATGAGGTCCTCAAGATGTTTGGGTTCCATTAGAAAGTGATTAAATGGATCTCGGCTTAATGGCATATCATCATGTTTTTTCAAACATTGAGAGGTCTTTCACAAGGCTTCCAAGTTCCCTCTCTCCCCTTTATTTTATATTCTTATGGTTGACTAATCCGTAAATTGCCATGGATATTCCACCAGGAAATTCATCACAACATATCTACTTGAATATATTAGAAAATCTAAAATCTACATTATGGGTGCTTATTTCTCCTTATATTTTTTAATCTACAAATTATTGTTTATTACATATGCATGCAAATTTTAACAATGTAGAAAATAGAGAATAGTGAAATAAAAACTCACAAACCAAAATTGACACATGATATATCCTAGGAAACCCTTTTGGGAGAAAACCTAGTTGGAAAGTGAAGCTACTCTGCTCTCTTTTTCTGAATGGAAAATGGATGCAAGTACAGATAAATGAGGCATGTTGCTTGTGGGCTACTACAATACACAAATCCGCTCAGTTTTCTCTCTCTCTATCTCGTTTGGATAATCTACTCATCTATGAAACAAATGCACTCAAATAGAATTGAATCCATTTTCCTCCTACTAGCCTGGTATAACATAGATCGATAGCCTAATAGTGGTTAAGTTTTCCTCCTTCAACTTTTAACTAGAGTTACAATATCAACTCTTCTAGAGTCTTCTTCATCATGATCATGTGGCTAGCCCCTTTCCCATGAATAATGGGACCTAATGTGGCATCCTCTCGAATTATGGTAGTCAAAGTAGGAAAGTCAACTTCCAATGGCATAAATTTTGCATACATACTCCAATTAAGGGGATTCTTGCATTGTAGGAAAGGTATTTGTGTAAAATAGTGCAAAAAAGTGTTGTAGTGAAGTGACAAAATTTTACCCCCAAAAATTCCCATTTGATGCCTCAAACTACTCATGCAAGGTTTCAAACCCCAAGTTGCCAAACTGGGTCCCACCAATAAAATGGTCCTGTGAGCTAACTCCTCAACTTTTTCCACTCTAAAAGCTTCAAGATAGATGAAAAACAATATAATGACCTAATCCAAATCACACCTCCCCATTTTGGGAGGATTTGGATCCCCAAAATATTCTACTAGATGAAGTGACAAAAATTTTCCTCCACCTTTTCTCAGGTGTACCATTAGCCTTGCCTAGAAGTTGTCCTTTCAACCCAATTTTCCAAAGATCATGTTTCCCCTATCTTGTAGTTAAGGACCTCTTTTGAAAATTTGTATCTTTTGTCAACTTTTCTTGAGTATATGGTTCTGAATCCTCTACGAAAGAGAGGACATGTTCCTCTTCCTTATCTAGCATGGAAGGCTCATAGAGTTTAAAATTATATACATTCACCACTAAGTAAATGTGCATATATGGGGGTATAATGACTCTATAGGAATTATCTCCCACATTTTATAGTATCTCAAAGAGACCATGTTGAACACCTAATCCTTTAAGGGTTGGTGTGGAAGCTTAACAACCAAAAGGAGTCCAAGGGACCACTTGGAATATGAAACCAAGGGTCACTCCTATGTATTATAAATATGTATCGTTGTGAATAAGAAATGCAATCTCATGTTTATCCTTCCTATTTTGCCTCCACCATTGACATGGTATCAGAGCCGATGTACTTCTAGACCTGCTCCATTCTAAGCCATTGATTTTGTGATTTCTTTGTGCGTGAAATTTGGGCTATCAATACTGCATTTGATGAATATCTTATCAGCTAAATTTTAGCTGCATTATATGCCTATGTAACTCCTCTCTCTGCCATTATTTGTGAAACACACTCTCCTACCTTCTCATTATTGCCATTGGTTGTGAAAAGAATTTCCCTGAGCTTCCCTCAATAGCGTTGCCCTGAGCGCTTGCATGGTAACCATTTTTTTAATCTGCCTGTCATTCTACAGATAAAGTTTCTCATCTTATGGAAATCTTATGGGCATAACATTATGGAAGCTAGTGGTAGACGGGGGCACTAAGCATTATTCATTAGAGTTGCATGGTCCAAGAGAGAAACACACATGATCCTGTCTATCATATCTGTATTCACGCAATGTCTGTCATATCTCTATTCGCGCAGTCCTGAAGAAGTATACACCTCCTTCTTGGCCTCATTCTCCTGGTCCTGAGCTTGGTCCCATCGATTCCTCCACTTTTGGGCAGGCTAAGTCATCGCCACCTGACTAACCCCATCTCTCTCCTTCAATAATCCGCTAGGGTTTCTTGAACCAGCAATCATCCTCCTCCTCTGTTATGCCTCTTGGCAAATCCTTCAGCACTGATTTGGGCACAGTGTACGAGGCCAATTTCCAAGCAACCTCTCTTTTAGTAGGATCCTGATCCTCTTCTTCCTAGTTCACTAGAATGGAGAATTTGTAACCCTCAAACCTGTTAATTCCACCATACAAATTTGCATCAAAATTTATAGTCGAAAACGATGTGAGCTCTTGTTCCTTCTTCCACCTTTCCTCCTGAATTCTAGCAATATCAGCATTGAGAACAGTGAGAAAAAGCCAATACAAACATTGTGAAAAGTGAGGTTTGTTGGCTAATAATCATGCTAAGCCTAACGCCTCATTTTTTTTGTCCCTCTGAAGAAGATGGCACAGTAAGCAATGCAAAATTGTCTTCTCTTGAGGAACAGGTTCAGAACAAGGAAACTTTGTCGATGCTGAAAAGGACATGCGGAGTGAAACACCAACAACAACACCATGACTTGGAAGAATACCTAGGGGATAAACTTCACAGTGAAATTCTAATTCTGGGTCCAACTGCAAAAAAAAAAAAAAGTCTTGTAGCTGAAATGGATCTGATCTCGGAGAAGGATACCAAACCTGCATTCCATGGTGGCCATAGTCCAACCAGGAAACCTCATTAACAAGGTTTGTCTTTTCCTCTGGTCGTCCAGAAGTTACCAAAAAAAAATTTCTACTGCATCCGTCAGCTCGTGTTCACTACCTTGATCTAAGTCCAGCAATGAAATCTCCCCATTCATACGCAAAATTAAGCATCTCTTAGATTGTTTATGCAAGGTCTCTGAACCATCTTCCTCAATTGTTGCTAACTGATGTAGCCATGCTCAAAAGAAGCCATCTGCATTACAGAGTCGGTTTACTAAGATCTCCAAGCAGTAGGGATGGAAGGAAGATGCACTTCTGCTCTTCGACAGCTTGGCACTGACTCATTCCTGGACCAACATTGTCGCCCAATGGATTTTACAGCATTGTCTTTAGGAATCTTCATCATCAGCTATAAAGAAACTTTGATTCTTAATCATATGCCTCTATTGTTGGTTCATATGTGAGTATCTATGATATTTGCATTATTACTCTTTGTGTTGAATTTTGTGCCTAATTTTAGAATCGAAGATATTGTATGTTGATTGAGCTCTCCATATGTCTTGGTCTATATTGGTGCATTGAAGATGACCTAAATTATATGGATCTATAATTGTGATTAGTTTTAAGTCTAATTTTGACAATGGATAAGGTAGCCAAAATTGGTGAAGTATTAGAGTTCTTGAAAACTCTAATACATTCCTTTGATCATGATACAGTAAGAATCAACAAAGCTTCTCTTGTTGACATTCAAACCTGCTTACATAATGTACGGGAAAATATTAATTTTTTGCAACTAGAATCTTAGTTCCAGTGAGATGAGCTTCAACAGATTTTTCATTCTAAATTGCTTTCTGCATAAAATAATTCTTTGTTCAAGGTTAAAAAAAACACCCATCAACAACTAGCAAATGATAAAATCACTAAGGTTGAGGAAGGTTCACATTCAATGCCTAATACAGCAACAATTTTTCATGCAAAAGAAGAAATTCAGTGTGCACTTCCTAAGCCAATCATCAGACCTTAGGAAGAGCTTGTCCATAACAGGCATAGAACAAGTCTTGGATATGAGAAGGACGTGTCCTTTCATATTCCAGATTACTGAAAGCCCATTCAGTTTCAAAGTGCTAGATTCCTTCATGATAGTTCACCTTCAGTTGTTCCAGATTCTGCTCCTCTTCCACAACAACAACAATAGATTGTGAAATTCCAACACTATGAGCAAGTTTGCCATATGAAATATCATTGTTTTGATCTTCGTCCATGTAAACACTATCATAAAACCAGTGATTCTTCAAACAAATGCTTCAAAAACAAGCCTCTTGCAAGAACAAAGATTCATCTTGGATGGATCGCTTCTTGGCAATGGGCATCAACAACCAAGAAGATATTTCAGTCATATGTCTGAACTTGTTCTAGAGTATTGAACAGTCTTGCAGTTGAGTTTCCTCCATCATCTCACCTTGTATTCTGATGGGGGGGGGGGAAGTGATGGTCATCTACAAGCTTCAAAGCCCCATCAAGTGAGCCTAAGCCACAACCTACCATACCAGATTCAGAGTTGTAGCCATAGACAAAGATGCCCCTAAGCATGCCTTTAGTTGGTGATGCCTCTCCAAAGAATTGGGGACAGTTCCTCTAGTAGAAGACTTTAGCTTCTTGCTAGATTGGAAGAGTTCTAGGAATTTCATTAAGCATTCCAGATTTGGTGGTCATCCTTAAACCATCACAGGTTGAGACCTGCCTTTTTAGGTTGAGGTTCTCCCTTTTTATGCGGGGTGAGACCTCCCTTTCAAGGTTGAAGGTTTCCATCTTCAAAACATCAGTAGAACTTCCCCTAGCAGAAGATCTGAGCTCCATGCCAGACTTGGAAGAGTTCTAGGAACTACACTAATTGTTTGAGTGTTGGTGGTCATCCTCAAACCGCCCCCTTTATACCAACATTTTAGAGAGCACATTCAGCCTAGTGTTGCCATGCATTTTTGCACATTTTGTATTACATCTCTCTTCTTGGACTCATACATACCCCTTCAAACTAAGGGGGGAATGTTGGACACCTAATCCTCTAAGGGTTGGCGTGGAAGCTAAACAACCAAAAGGAGTCCAAGGGACCACTTGGAATATGAAACCAAGGGTCACTCCTATGTATTATAAATGTGTATCATTGTGAATAAGAAATGCAATCTCATGTTTATCCTTCCTATTTTTCCTCCGCCATGTATGTGCTTAACAGACCATATTGCAGAGCCTTAATTTTCTTACCAAGACTATGCAACCACTCCTTGTTCAATTGTAACCATATTCTATCTCCCACCATGAAGGACTTCTCTATTCTATGTTGGTCATGCCTAGCCTTATATTCTTCTTGTGACTTATACAATGTCTCCTAAATCTGTATATGCATCTTCCTAATATTCTCAACAATTTTCTATGCCCTTACAAAATCCCCTATAAAATTCTCCCTCACTTCTCCTTATTGTCCATACGCAATATCTAAAACAAGTTTCAAATATGGACTTACTAGTAGAGATGTGGATTTCTTTATTATAAGAGTGTTGTATATATACCATATTTTCATCCTAGGTTTATGGATGCTTCTAATACCCCCTCAAAAGTTGCACCAAAGTCCCATTACGTACTTATGTTTTCCCATCTGTATATGGATGGAATGTTGTAGAAATATTCAACTTTGTTTCCATATTATCCATAATGTCTTATTTCCCTATCTAAAAGGATTCTCCTTGCTATCTTAAAGTGCACCCAAATCTATACAAAGAATAAGTTCACTACTTCTTGGCCACTACTGGTATTTTTACAAGGCGTTAGAATACACATCTTGTTGAACCTATCAACTACCACGAGCAAGTAGTCATGTCCCTTACTAGTTGTTGGTAAGCCTCTCACAAAGTCCATGGAAATGCTTTCCTAAGGATGATTGGGCACAGGCAAGGGATAATATAAACCTTATTTCTTATTATTAGGCTTGTTTTTACAACAAATCATGCATCCTCTTATGAACCTAGCTACTTGTTCTTGTATCTTGGGCCCATACACATACCTCTAGAAATTGGCCACTGTCTTCCCTACACCAAAATGTCTTTCAACCTTGGAGGTGTCAGCCTCTCTAATCAGTTGCAAGGAACACATAACTTATCCATCTATAGAGTAACCCATACTAAAGATGGTAGTCAACTATGTTGTCACCAGCGTGCACATGGTTGTAGCTTAGTAACTGTTGAAATACCTCCTTGAATACCTCATCCTTTGAATACACCTCTTTATTTCCATCAAGGATGAATGGCTTCATGTGCATAAGAGTTTCCAATGTTGTGATATTTGATGTGGGTGGTCTTGAAATCATGTCAACCAACTTGTTTATGATATCCTTCTTGTACTTGATCGCTAAATGAAATTGTCGTAGAAACCTCGTCCACTTCTAATACATGGTTTGTTACAACTTGCTTTGGGCATGTAGGTACAGTAGTGGTTGGTGATCAGTGTGGATAATGTAGGTTTTAACCATGTACAAAAATTACCTGCAAACAAATTAGTAAAAAATAAAAAAATATAGAAAGGCAAGAAACACAAAACAAATACACAAAGATTTTCCCCTGGATCCCAAAACCAGGACTACCAGATTGATTTTTCATTATGTTCCTTCCAATTTTACAATACATCTATATGAATGCTAAAGCATTCATAAATACCAATACATTAACCTTGGATTAGAACATAATTGTAGTTCCCTTTACCAGATCTACAAAATATGATGGGCAAAAAACCCATCATTCCCAAAACCATGTGCAAAACACATGCATAAAACCATAGGTAGGTCCACCCACCTAATATAGGGTCCAAAAAAAAAATTCTCGAGGCGCTACCTCAGACCCCGTGCAGGTGAGCTACCATCCCCCTGAAACACCCCCCCCCCCCCCCCCCCCGGTGCGACTAATCGTGGAAAGAATATAACGCACACCCAACATTCTCCCACTTATTGTTTTCTTTTCTACACAGGGGGTCATAGGAGAGCTTAGTCATTGGTCCAGCCCTGAAATGCCCATTGTTTCTCTACACCAAGAAAACTTCTCAGTGCTCACAAACTTTGTCAATGCATCTACAACATTCTTTAAAGTGTCCACCTTTACCAGCAACATCTTTTTGTCCTCAACCATATCCCTCACAAAGTGATACTGAACATCAATGTGCTTTGTCTTTGAATGATAAGCATGGTTCTTTGCCAAAAAAATTTCACTTTGGGTATCACAGCCTATCCTTATAGCTCGATGTATTAACCCCATACTTCAACACAATCTCTACAACCAAACTTCTTCCTTGCTTGCATGAGTGGCTGCCATGTATTATGCCTCAGAAATTGAAAGTGCCACTACAGACTATATCTTTCTCATCCAACTGACTACACCTCCAAATAGGTTAAACACATACCCACTTGTAGATCTTCTCTGACCCAAATCTCCATCCCAGTTTGCATCAACAAAGCCACGAATGTCCAAAACTTTGTCCAATCATGGTCTTCCTTGGTAACACAAACCATAATCACTAGTGCCATTATTATAGACATATTTGGGCACTGCAACCCCAATCACATATGTCCATAAACCAAGGGCTTCTAAGTCCCTAAAAGTTTTGTTTCACATCCTAAAGGAACAAGGTCAGCTGATTACATCATCTCCCAGAAGTTCTCCATGAAAAACTGCTCAGAACTGGTCAAAA